>ML108513.1:0-22419 GCA_003697995.1 Taxidea taxus jeffersonii | reverse complement strand
CCCAATGTCCATAACCCAGACACCCCATCCCTCTCCCCCCTACTCCCCAGGAACCCTCAGTTTGTTTCCTGAGATTAAGAGTGTCTTATAGTTTGTCTCCCTCCCCGGTCCCATCTTGTTTCATTTTTTTCCCTCCCTCCCCCCACGACCCTCTGACCTGCCTCTCAAATTCCTCATATCAGAGAAATCATACAATAATTGTCTTTCTCTGATTGACTTATTTCGCTCAGCATGATACCTTCTAGTTCCATCCACATTGTTGCAAATGGCAAGATTTCATTTCTTTTGATGGCTGCACAGTATTCCATTGTATATATATATACCATATCTTCTTTATCCATTCATCTGTTGATGGACATCTAGGTTCTTTCCATAGTTTGGCTATTGTGAACATTGCTGCTATAAACATTCAGGTGTACATGCCCCTCTAAATCACTACTTTTGTATCTTTGGTGTAAATACCCAGTAGTGCGATTGCTGGGTCATAGGGTAGCTCTATTTTCAACTTTTTGAGGAACCTCCATACTGTTTTCCAGAGTGGCTGCAGCAGCTTGCATTCCCACCAACAGTGTAAGGCCCAGTAAGTCTTGATGAGGAATTTGGACTTTATTCTAAAGGTAACAGGAGGTTATAAAGGAATGCAAAAGATTTTTACTTCCCATGGTAGTGCAAAAAAATAATAATAAATCACATTAACCTATGGAATTGTTGAAGAGATTAATGATATGAAACCCAGACGAACTAATTTCTAGAGAGAGGAATCCTTCCCAGGTGGGTAGCAAGCTACAGCAGCTTTCAGGGACAAGCTGGGTCAGAGGGCAGGAGGGAGGGGAAAAGACCAGCTAGAGGCATTAGCCCCAAGGCAGTGGACCTGGCAAACCAGCAGTGATTAAAATGAGGCCAGCATGATTTCTACAGGAATCCAGAAGTCTATCTTAGATGCCAACAGTAGGAAAGAGTTCATGGTCTTGGGGAAGAACAAAAGCAATGGAAGTGAGTGAAGGTCTCTGAGCAGGAGGACCACAGGGTCAGACGTGGTTGTGGAAAGACCTCTGTGGCTACAGTATGGTCGACAGCAAGGAGCAGAGAAGATGAGCTGTGGCAGGAGCACACATATAAGAGGTGGGGTGACCTCAACTAGCCCTGGGGAGGTGGAGACATAAGTGGTATTTAAGGAGACAAAACTGACTGGGTTGACTGAAAGGTCCTGGGGAATGAGGAAGAGAAAGGGTAAAACAGACTCATAAGTCTCTGGGGTAGAACTCGAGATTCCATGTGTTCCCTGAGGCAAGACTACTGGAAAAACACTAAAGCAGGGGCTAGAGTCAAAGGATGAGGTCAGGGTGGCAGTGTTGGGTCTCAGGTCCTGTGAATCACGCTGGTGGACATGGCCTCTGGCAGGTGGAGGTAGGAATCCGAAGGTCAGGAGGGAGGTGTAGCAGGGGATAGAGGTGTGGGTGTTTTTAGCATAGTCATAGGGGTGGATAAGATCACCGAGGAGAATACAGAGTGAGAACAGAAGGAATACCAGAAAAGATGCCTGGAAAACATAGCCATTTAAAGGAGAGGAAAAAGGACCCAAGAAGGAATGATCAGAAAGGCAGGAATACACAAGGATAGGACTGTTCTGGAAAGCAAGAGAAAGGAGCATTTCAAGGAGTGAGCAGTCACCTTTGTCAAAGGAACCAAAAGGTTAAACAAGAGAAAGGTTGGAATTAGCCACTGGACATGGCTATATGGACATAGCCACAGACCTCAGCAAGGTGGTCTAGGTTGAAGGCCAAACATGGGGGTCAGATGGAAGTGGGGGCTGGGGAAGAAGAGATCATGAATCATGGATTCTGAAGATGATTGGAAGGGGAGACGAGGGAGGGTGGCAGGAAGGAGTATTAAGATGGGAAAACTGGAGGTGGTGGGAAGTCCACAGGAGCAAGGTAGAAGTTGAACATATAAGAGGTTAAGGTGCTATCTCAGTGCTTACGGTGACCATCACGGGCCTGGGAATGGGAGCAGTGACACTCATGCAATGCATCTGCCAACCTGGCACTAGCCTGTGAGCTCCCATAGGGAAGGAACTGTGGCTTCTGTTTGCATCCTTCCCGCCATGCTGGCTGGGTAAGGTCAAGTGCCATTTCAGGCTTCAGAGGCCAGCCTGTCTCAGAAACAACAGTGAAATCTAACACACAAGGAAGACAACAAGAGAGTTTTCTTGACAAGAAGTCACCTCTGTGTTAAAAGTATATTAACACCTATGTAGCTATAATAAAATATAAAAACCCATATTCAAATAACAGGACCCCTTTCAAAGGTAGGAAGTTCTTACCCAACAGATACCATGCCCTGATCCTTAACCAGCCCCAGTACCTCACCCACTAAAAGCTAAATGCATTACCATAAGGCTGCACATAGCTTCAGCTTTTCTTTCTTTTTTTTTTTTTTAAGAAGAGATCAATACTCCTTGGCCTCCCCTTTAGTGTCCTTTCGAAGGCCTACCTGTACCCATATCTCCTGATGCTAATGACCTCAGGTAGAGGCACATCACTGCTCAACAAAGATCAGTACGCCTGTCCAGGCTTGGGTATCTTTATGAAAGAGCCATGTCCATAGCCATGTTCTATTGTTTTATTATTATTTTTTCACCATAGCACATACCCTCCCCAACGTCCATCACCCAGCCACCCTATCCCTCCCACCCCCTCACCCCTCCAGCAACCCTCAGTTTGTTTACCGAGATAAATAGTCTTTTAAGGTTTGTCTTCCTCTCTGGATTCATTTTGTTTCATTTTTTCCCTCCCTTCTCCTATGATCCTCTGTCTTTTTTCTCAAATTCTTCCTATCAGTGAGATCATATGATAATTGTCTTTCTCTGATTGACTTATTTCACTTAGCATAATACTGTCTAGTTCCACCAATGTTGTTGCAAATGGCAAGATTTCTTTTGCCTTTTTTGATGGCTGCATAGTATTTTTTGATGGCTACATAGTATTCCATTGCATATATCTTCTTCTTTATCCATTCATCTGTTGATGGACATCTGGGCTCTTTCCATAGCTTGGCTATTGTGGACATCGCTGCTATAAACATTCGGGTGCATGTGCCCCTTTGGATCACTACATTTATATCTTTAGGGTAAATACCCAGTAGTGCGATTGCTGGGTCGTAGGGTAGCTCTATTTTCAACTTTTTGAGGAAACTCCATATTGTTTTCCAGAGTCATAGCAACGTTCTATTAACCACTGAATCACCTAGACTACACCAGAACCCCTGGAATGTGATTCTGGAGGCTCTGCACTAGGAACCATTCTGATCTAAGGGATTGCAAAGTAAGAATACAAAGTCCTGACCCTTCAGAGGTTTAGAAACCAGTGCCAAGAATGTTGCTCAGCACATGGTAGACATTCAGCAAATACCTGTTGAATGACTTTAAATCACTATAGTTGATACCAAGATCCTCCCTACATGCCCCAATAGCAAAGACTACAGAAATAATAGACTAATTGCTCAATTGATTTACCCATATAAATCAAATCCTTTCCCCACAAGAGATTAGGCAAATGCTCATTTAAAAATATTGACTTTTCACTGTTATTTAAAACCTATCCATCCTACACAAATATCACTTAATTGCTTAAGGTCAAACTCTTTTCTGAAATGTGATTTATTAGCACCAGGCAATTTAAAAGTCTAATGACTTATTTTTCTGACCATAAAATCTATATCCGAATTTCTTTTTTCATTTAAACAACCAAAACTAATTGGCTCCCTAGAAATAATCATTCCTATAGGGACCAAGTACCTTGGTCTCTACCAAGTACCTTGACAACCATTTATATTTCTTCATGGAGTAAAATATTCTTTAACATGGGTTCTTTTCATAGTTCACAAATTTAATGTTCACTGTCCTATGATGGAAACAGCTGCCATATACAGAGCATGCTGGTATCAGAACAGGTCCCACTGCCACAGACCAAGCCCTGTATCATGGAAAGAGAAGTTAATGCTGACAGTACGTGCAGAAAGCTATGTTCATAGTTACCCTCCTCCTCCCGTGATGTAGCTGTAGCCGCCAGTGCCCAGGCCATAACCATACCGCTCTCCCAGAAACACCGGTTCTCTTGAGTCGTAACAGCTAAGCAAGTGCTGGAGCCTGGAGATGCTGAAATTCCAAAGGGAACATAAGCAATAATGACTTAACTCCGAAGTGTGTTCATGGTAAAGAGTTTATGATTCTTACATCCCACTGGTCATACTATAGAATTATATGTATATATGTATAATTATAATAACTATTCATTTAGAGATGAAATTCAAGTGATTTACAGAAGAAACACATTTTTTCAAAAAGAAAAAAAAATCGATGGACTCTGTATATGCCTGGCAACAGGAGAGAAATTAAAAAACAAGGGGCTCCCCAGTTTTAATAAGCCACTGCCAGAACATGGCTGCCTGGTTTGGGTGAATGAGGCAGCAGGTTAATGAAGTAAAGGTTGCCAATGGACGGCTTAGCTCACTTCTACCAGTCCTGTTTCTCAGTAAGTGCGAACCAACTGTAACATCTTTTCAGGAGTACTTGGTGTGGGAGTACTGACAACACTGACTCCATCTTCGGCCTTCCATCTTGGTCTCACCTGTAGGGTGCAGGCGGCACCATTTTAGATAACTACCCTGTGATGGGACCACGCCTCTAGCGCCATAAAAGCTGGGGATTACGGTCTGGATAGTAGCAGAGAATTGCTGCATATTGCCATCCCGACCAAACAACCGAATGACAAATCCACCAACCCACCCACCCACCCACCGACCGGCCAACCAACCCAGGGTAAGTTGTCCTGAGTAAAACCGTGTGAACAGGATGGAGTGGCTTGCTTCCATTTTCGGTGTTAAAGTGCCTTCTCAGTCTGGAGGACACATGACTGACCCTCCTCCACCTTCTAACACCTGGTGTTGTGGGAAGGATACCGAAAATCAAGCCATGGGTGACAGGGCTATGCCGGGGGAAGCCCATTGTCCAAGAGGGAAACCCCAAGCTGGCTAGCTACCACTCTGTGGGCAGACTTGGCCTGGTCTTCTGTGTGTTTCAGATCAGTGTGTGAGGACAGGGATGCCCTAAAAACACCTATCTGAAATGATGGAGAAGCAAAAGGACTGAGAAGGGGTGGCAGCTTGGGTGTTAGGACTGTGGGATACTGGAGAACATGGTATTATGGTAAATGGATTTGAGAAGTCAGAAATGGCCTAAGCCGATGCTCAGCCTGCCTTGTGACAAAGATTATACACTGCAGGCATAGTGAGAGCTGCAGGCACTTAACTAATCTGATTGATTGGGTAAATGCTAGCATTAAGAAAACCTGGCTCACCAACAGTGTAGGAGAGTTCCCCTTTCTCCCTACTGGGTATTTACCCTAAAGATACAAACGTAGTGATCCAAAGGGGCACATGCACCCGAATGTTTATAGCAGCAGTGTCCACAATAGCCAAGTTATGGAAAGAACCAAGATGTCCATCAACAGATGAATGGATAAAGAAGATGTGGTATATATATACAATGGAATACTATGCAGCTATCAAAAGAAATGAAATCTTGCCATTTTCGACGACATGGATGGAACTAGAGGGTATTATGCTTAGCGAAATAAGTCAATCGGAGAAAGAGAACTATCATATGATCTCCCTGATATGAGGAAGTGGAGATGCAACGGGGGTGGGGGTTAAGGGTGTAGGAAAAGAATAAATGAAACAAGATGGGATCAGGAGGGAGACAAACCAAGAGACTCTTAATGTCATAAAACAAACTGACGGGGGTGGGGGGGAGGCGTGTTGGGAGAAGGTGGTGGGGTTACATTATATGTTTAAATAAAAAAAATTTTAAAAATTAAAAAAAAAAAACAAAAACCTGGCTGTTCCCTCTGTTGCACCGGACCTCTTTGGAAGAACTGGCGATGAAACATGCCATTTCCACCCAGCATTTTGGTGGCCCACATGAAAAATTACTTTCTTCTTGTATGAATTTCCATATCTCACGGTCAGCCCCAGAGGCTAGGTATGGGACTTCAATATCCATTCTTGTCCCCAGGGTTAAACGTCCACTGCTATAGTAGCCGCTATAATGGCAGAATTACATGAAACTGAAAGGGAGATCAACTGAAAAACAGGAAAAAATAAAGGATCCTCCCTTTGAGAGAAAATAGTGGAAAGGGGGCCTATCAAGAGCTCATAAACAACAGTAGCAAGATCTAGTATTATCTGGGACCCCGAGAGAAAACACAAACCACCCATTTCGGTCTTGCTAAGCCTCTAGAAGGCACTGCCTAGGAAAAAGCAGTTTACTTCTTTGAAGGAAGGCTCTAAAAAGCCAGGGGTGTTGCCAAGTGCCCCTCTGCTAATGTCAGAATTTCAGGGGTGGATACCACCCGTGAGACTAGGGAGGTAGGCCAGAGACTACCCCCAGAGACTAGGAGGTAGCAGTGTTGCCCTCTCATGCGTGCAATAGGGGGCAACCAGAGGCCCCAGGTGGAGTTAACCACTTATTGGTCTTGTACCAACCAAGAGACTGTGCAAGCTCTAATAGTCACTGGCTGAATGCACACTTATCTATGGAAACACTTCAAAATTTGGGGGAGAAATAAAGATATTGATGCCAAGTGTGAGTTATGAATTGAATGTAAGTTAACTTCCAGAAGAATTTGGCGCGGGCTTGTGGCAACAACAAAATGGGAAATCAATTATAGTTATTTGTAGAAGCTCAACAAGAAAGTGGTCTTATAGCAGGACACCACTGGAAGAAAATGTTCTTGTAAGAGGACATTGGAAACAGTAGTTATATTACCAAGGCTGTGACTGGAAGGTGAGACCAAGGTTGATGTTGAGAAGTGTTAGCTTTTCCATGTCTGAAAAAGTCACACCACTTACAGATACCTTATAAAGTCCTTCCACTGTGTTCTAAACTAGAGCTGGCCAAGTCCCACTCCACCAAATCCCCAGTTCTCTCGTGACATCAATCATTGTTTCCTGAAAAGAGCTGTTCTGTGGTCAATTTTGGATTAATTTTTTTTAATTGGCTAAATAAATTTCAATGTTTCTCAAGCCTGGTGAGCACCATGCATGTCCAAGATGTGGATATATCCAGTATTTCTCTAATTTATTAATCACACATTCTTAGAGAAGTATTAACACCGAGAGGACTGGTGCTCTAGAATTTCATTTTTCCTCCTTTGGGGGATAGGTAGGATATTAAGAAGTCGAAGTGGAGATGTGTGAGGTGAAGAGAAGGACCCCTTTCCAATCCACACTGCTGCATCTTACACAAATACCCCAGCTAATAAGCCTAAAGCTGAAAATGAATAAATTTGATGGATGAAAAAATCACTTAAAAATATGATGCGAAGAATTTACAAGTTTGCTAATCTTGTTTCTATCTGCCTGGAGGTCAAGGCCTCTGACAAAGCTGACAGTTTCTCAGTGGCCAGAAACCCAGGCCCTAAACAGGTCTTTGAAACTGTCCTGTTTAGGGCTCACAAGGTAAACATTCTAGGCACTTAGTTTGGAATCGTCTTCAGGTCAGCTGATAACTCTGCAGGGGAAGGTGAGGAGGTGTGCAGATTTCCAGTAAGACACCATTCGGTTGGGGCGCCTGGGTGGCTCAGTGGGTTGAGGCCTCTGCCTTCAGCTCAGGTCATGAACCCAGGGTCCTGGGATCAAGTCCCGCATCGGGTTCTCTGCTCAGCGGGCAACCTGCTTCCTTTCCTCTCTCTGCCTGCCTCTCTGCCTACCTGTGATCTGTCAAATAAATAAATAAAATCTAAACAACAAAAAAAAAAGACACCATTCGGTTACAGAGAATATACTCAAAGATCTCTAAGGCAACTGTGGCCTTCATATGGTAAAAGTCTGTGTGTGTTTAAGAAAAACAAAAACAAACAAACAAAAAACCTCGAAGACCTCTGGGGCCAATTTATATCTACTCCTTGACCTGAGAAGAAATGAAAAGTATTTCTCTTCCTCCTGCATATCGTAAAAATGTCAATTCAACCCTCAACTTGTAATTTCTGAGGTTAAAATAACTGAGATTTAACATCTCATCTGGTTTTCTTTTCCTTTTAACATCAACCATTTCCTTACCCAATATCATTTTAAAGCTGAAGAACCAAACTCAGTCTGACAACCATTATATGTTTCATTTTGCCAAAAACTAGAAATGTGGATAAAGCAGATGAATCTCCAGTTCTATCCAAGTGGATTGGCCATTCATCCAGGAAAGGAACTTTTATTTAACAATATGTTACCATTTAGGGCAATTTTAGGGCACAGAAAAAAAAAAAACAGTATGGCAACAGGTAAGACTACATGCTATCAAAATCATAACACAGCTTAGTGCTGCATATAAATTTTCTAACAGCATAATACTGATTTGTGTGTGTATGTGTAATGGACACGTTACCTAAGTTTCAGGTGTACAACACAGTGATGTGACAAGTTTGTATGTAATGTGACGCTCACCACAAATATTGCTACTATCTATCCCGTTACATTACTATTACAGTATCATGGATGGTATACCTTCTGCTTTTTATTCCCATGGCTCACTCACTCCATAACTGGAGGTCTGTATCTCCTCTACCCTTCACATATTTTGCCCAACTTTCCATTCCCCTTCTGTCTGGCAATCATTAGTTCTCTGTATTTATAGGTCTGATTCTTTTATTTATATTCTGTTTATTAGTGGAATCATAAGTCAGACTAAGAAAGACAAATACTTTATCTCATTTAATACCTTCCAGGTCCATCCATGTTGTCACAAATGGCAAGATCTTTCTTTTATAGCCAAGTAATATTCCACCGTGTGTGTGTGTGTGTGTGTATAAAGAGGTGATAAATATCTATCACATCTTTATCCATTTATCTACCAATACACACTTGGGCTCCTTCCATGTCTTGGCTATTGCAGACAATGCTGCAGTAAACATAGGGGTGCATATATCTTTTCAAATTGGTGTTTTCATTTTACAATAATAGAATTATTGGATCATATGGTATCTCTATTTTTGACTTTTTGAGGCACCTTCATACTGTTTTCCACAGTGGTTGCACCAGTTTGTATTAGCACTAGCAGTGCAAAAGAGTTCGTTTTTCTCTAAATCCTTCACAACACCTGTCATTTCTTGAATTTGATTTTTGCCATTCGGACAGGTATGAGGGGATACCTCCTGTGGTTTTGATTTTGCACTTCCCCCAAAATTACTGATAGTGAGCATTTTTTATGTGCCTGTTGGCCGTCTGCTTGTCTTCTTTGGAGAAATGTCTATCCAGGTGCTCTGCCTATTTTTTAATCGGATTGTTTTTTGGTGTAGTAGGACTTCCTTACATATTTTGGATATTAACCCCTTATTGGATAGATCATTTGCAAATATCTTCTCCCATTCAGTGGGTTGTCTTTTTGCTTTGTTGATGGTTTCCTTCACTGTGCATGTTTCCTTTCATTTTGATGCAGTCCCAATAGTTAATTTCTGCTTTTGTTTTTGTCTTAGGAGACATAGCTAGAAAAATATCGCTATGGCCGATGTCAGAGAAATTATTGCTCAAGCTCTCTGCTCTGATTTTTATGGTTTCAGGTTTCATATTTAGGTCTTTAATACATTTTGAATTTGTGTGTATGGTGTTAGAAAATAGTCTACTTTCCTTGTTTTACCTGTTGCTATCTAATTTTCCCAGCACCATTTATTGAAAACAGTGACTTTTGCCCACTGTATATTCTCTCCTCCTTTTTCATAGACTGTATTAATGTGGGCTTATTTCTGGGGTCTCTACCCTGTTCCACTGATCTATGCATCTATCTTTATTGCCAATACCATGTGGTTTTGATGACTACAGCTTTGTAGTGTATCTTGAAATCTGGGATTATAATACCTCCAGGTTTGTTCTATCAGCAATGTCTTGGCTATCTGGGGTCTTCCGTGGTTCCCTACAACTTTTAGGATTATTCTAATTTTAAGAAAAATGCTGTTGATTATTTTGATATGGATTGCACTGAATCTGTAGACTTCTTTGGGTAATTGGACATTTTGACGATATTCTTCCAACCCAAGAGGATGAAATATCTTTCCATTTGTTTATGTCACCTTCAATTTCTTTCCTAAGTGTTTTATAGTTTTCAGAGTACAAGTCCTTCACCTCTTTAGTAAAATTGTAAATGGGGTGTTTTTAATTTCTCTTTCTGTGACTTTGTTGTGAGTGTACAGAAACACTACTGATTTCAGGGTATTAATTTTGAATCTTGCAACTTTAGTGAATTCATTTACTACTTCTAGTAGTTTTTTGGTGGAATCTTTAAGGTTTTCTATCTCTGTCATGGCATCTAAAAGACTGACAGTTGAACTTCTTTACCAATGTGGATGCCTCTTATTTCTTGTCTGACTGCTATGGCTAGGACTTCTAGTAATATGTTGAATAAAAATAGTGAGAGTGGACATCTTTGTCTTATTTCTGATCTTAAAGGGGGAAAGCTCTCAATTTTTCCCATTGAGGATGATCTTAGCTGTGGGTTTTTAACATATGGCCTTTATTATGTTTGGGTTTAGAAGAAACATACCTCTTTCATTGAGAGTTTTTATCATGAATGGAATCTTGTTAAATGCTGTTTATACATCTATTGAGATGGTTATATGATTTTTTACCCTTCGTTTTGTTAGAATACTGATTTTTTTTTAAATCCAGATGAAATTCTACTCCAACCTATGGCTTTTATTTTTTAACATTTTATTTGGAAATAGTTTCAAGATTATAGAACAATTCCAAGAGCAGGACAATGGAAGTACTCTCCTATATTCTTTACCCATATTTACCAGTTGTTAACTTTACCCTATTTGCTTTATCATTCTCTCTCAATCTCTCTAGATAGATATTCATATTCATATATTCATGTATCTGTGTGTATATATGTGTATGTGTAAATGTGCACATGTGTGCATGAGTTATACACATATATTTTCTCTTTTCTAAAATATTTGGGAGTAAACCTCATACATCATGCCCATTTCTCCTAAATACATCAATGTGTATCTCCTAAGAATAAGAAAAGTAAAGAATTTCAAAAACTTTAACAATAATATAGTAATTTTCTTAAAAAGTTAAATATACACCTACATGTTTCAGCCATTCTACTCATAGGTAGTTAGCCAAGATAAATAAATATACAAAGATATATACACAAAAGTTGATAACAGCCTTAATTAGGATTCCAAAACTGAAAACAAATGCTTCTATCTAATCTACCACCCTTATTCCAATTTTATCAATTGACCCAATGTCTGTTATAGCACATCTCACCTTCAGTACAGGATGCAGCTCAGGATCTCTTATTGCATTTATTTATCATATCGCCTTATTCTCTCTTAATCTGCAAATTATTCAGCTTCTCTTTGTCTTTTGTGACACTGGTATTTTTAATAATAAAAGCACCTCCCCTATTTTAAATGGAATGATCCTCCTGTTGGGTTTGTCTGGTGCTTCCTCATGACAAAGTCCAGCATATACATTCCCAGTCACAGCATTGGATATGTGATGCTGTATCTGACACACGAAGTCCTTCTGATCTTCACTGGTAATACATATTCTGTTCACCCAGTCAAGTTGTCTGGTATTTCCACTGGACAGTTACTATTTTCCATCGCTCTTTTTTCAATTCCAGTGTAATTAACATACAATGTTATATTAGTTTCAGATAACCTAGAAGAAATGGATAAACTCCTAGAAACCTAAAACCTCCCAGACTTGATTCAGGAAGAAACAGAAAATCTGAACAGACTGATTACCAGCAAGGAAACTGAATCCCAACAAACAAAAGTCTAGAACCAGATGACTTCACAGGTGAATTCTATCAAACATTTAAAGAAGAGTTAATACCTCTTCTTTCAAACTATTTCATAAAATTAGAAGAGGAAGAAAAGCTTTTCTTCCAACTTCATTCTAGGAGGTCAGCATTCCCCTGATACCAAAACCAAAGAAAGACACTACAAAAAAGGAGAACTACAGGTCACTATTCCTGATGAACATACCTATTTTCTACTACTTATAAGCATGAACTCCTTGATCTCTAATTTTAATGGTTCATAATTCATTGTTGTCCTTAATTACGATGCTTGTCCAAGATGTGACCAACAGGAAACCATTTTTCCTTCACTGTGATGTTTTCACTTGAAACACAGTTGAGTTCATCTTCTTTTCTCTATCTTTATTAACTTTTCTCCTGTCCTTATTGATTTTTCAAATATGTAAAATATGAGCATGCTTCCCCAACTCAACTGAATTAAAAGATAAATTCAGAAGTATCACACCCTCTCCTACTCTGTCTATCCTCTTCTCCCACCCAACCCTTTTAGAAACCAACTTCATGGTTTATTGGTTCAACTGTCCCTCACTTGATTTTGTAAAGATAAGGAGATATAGGTATACTTTATTTTCTTTTCATTCTTACACAGAGACTAGCATACTAAATACATTGTGCACTTTGATTTCCAGGAGATACCATTAAATGAGAAAAGCATTCAGTACCAATTTTTCAAGGAAACAAAATTCTGATTAATTTGAACTTTTTCTCTACCTCATCATTTCTGCATGTATATTTATTATTTCCTTCCTTGTGTGTGTGGTTTTTTTTGGGGGGGGGTTGGCTTTGTGATTTTTTTTTTCCAGCTTTTAGAGCTGGGAATTGAACTTTTTTATTCTCATTGATTTGCCAAATCTTTATCCATCCCTTTATTTTTAGGCTTTTTGAAGAACTATGTTTATGTAGTTCTCTTAAATAAAAGTACAGAGTTGGGGTTTGCTTTATAAGCCAATGTGAAAAGTTCTTTGGTAAGTTAAATGTATTCAAATTTAGTGACACAACTGATAATATTTGATTTCAACATGAAATTACTTTGGGTTTTAATTATACATATACTATTTACTGTGTTTAATTTTTCCTTTAAGAAAAAAATTTGTGTTGGAAAAGTTTTTCCCATGATCTTATATTTAACTTTTTATGCCTTATTATGCTTTTTAAATTTAACATTTTATTATTAGATCTGTCAGTTTTATATGATACCCTTTGAACCCTTTGAATCTCCTCCCCTAGCTATACAGTAAGCCATGATCTTATTCTACTTTCCCTTTTCTTTCCATTTTTCTTTTAAAGTTTCAAGATTCTGCTTTGTCAAACATATTACATTTATATACTATTCCCCTACCCACATCCCCAACCCTGTTTTACAGTTAAATATATGAAATGTCCACCATCAGTCCTCTTGCCCAAATTTCCTCTCTCATTTGCTTGAAGTTCTCTAATATATTCCCCAGGAACGATGCATGTGCATACTACTCCTTTGGTTCATGGACATTACTTTCCTATAGACTTGATACTTAAGAGAATCTTAGCTGCACATAAAATTTGTGACTCACAATTTTTTTAGTTTAACATGTTCCTCTACCATTTGTTTCCATACTTAAGTTGTTCTGAGAAGTCTGATGCCAGTCCGACTTTCTTGCTCTACAGGTTATTTCGTCATTTTGCCTCAAGACTCAGAGGAGGTTATAGAAGCCTAGTAGTTTTACCCAGTGATGTGAAGAAGCTAAAGATCCCAAGTCAATTTTCCAAGGCACCTACTAGGCAGGCCTTTTCAATATACACATTAAGGTCCTCTTTTATTTCTGGTAATTTAAATGTTATTTCTGTCCTTTTTATTTTTTCTTCAGTCAGGAATTCCAATTATACATGTATTGGACTTCATTGCCTCTTCATTTTGAACCACTTTTTTCTAACCTTTTTAAGTACTTGACCCCATTTTCTGTATTACTTTCCTAATTTTCATCCATGTCCCTTATTAAATTTTCATTTGAATTTGTTTACTTTGGCGTATTTTAGTATAACTCCAGATATGAATTTGTCTTTTTCTTTCTTGGTCTAAAATTCTACCTTCACTTTTTCCCATTTTTGACCACTTCCTTTTTTCAGTTTTTGAATTTTTTTTTTCTTAAGTAGGCTGTATGAGTGCATGGAGCCCAAAGTGGGGCTTAAACTCATGACCCTGAGATCAAGACCTGAGCTGAGATCAAGAGTTGGATGCTTAACCAACTGAACTTTGTAAGTACCCCTCAGTTTTTGAATTTCTGACCTGACTCTAAATCTTGCAATTATTCAGGCTCATGACTTAGGAGAAGTCAAAGTTCATGCAATCAAGAATGATGTCAGAGTCTTGCAAGGTAAAAATGCCAAGCTCAAAATAAAAAACACATTTAAGACCTCATTGGGCAATTAGACATTATTGCTGGCAAATAAGAAAATGTGGCATAACTTTTAATGTAGATTATACTGAAGACTGATGACATAAGTGAAGTGGTTACAGATATAATAAATGCTATACGAGATGTCCTTGAAAAAAAGACCCCATTCTTGAGCTTTGTTCTTGGATGCAGACTAGTTACTTGGAAATAGTTTGCTATTTGGGGGCCTTTTAAGATCTCTTAGGCAGGACTGAATGGAGCAGTACTTAATCCAACCTTAACTGTTTCCTGCTATTAAAGCAAGACATTTCTATATACTTTACCCAATACCCTACGGATCCAGAATTTCCCAGTCTGGCTGGTGGAAACAGGTACTCTACTGAGCCCTGTGTGTTGGCCACCATCCCCTCTCATCATTTTGGCTCGTTCTCTCCCCAGCCTCCAGTAGTTTCCTCACACACATTTGTACTGAACTCTGGTTCAGTACAGATCTCTGGTGTTCTTCAGTGCATCTCTCCCTCTCCAGTGCTATGTCCTGCAAACTAATGGCCTCAGTCACCCCAGGCTCTCAGTATCATCTCTTCAACTCAAGAGTTGGCCAGATTCTACCTAGGTTCCCAACACTTCCCCACCCTGCAGAGGAATGCTAGGCAGCTATTTACACTTCCTTAAGGCATTTAGCTGGGGCTGCCATAGAACTCACCTCCTATGTTTCACATGTCTCAGGGGTCACTGTCCTTTGTTGCCTAATGTCCAGTGTCTTAAAAACCCTAATTTCTTATATTTTGTCCTTTTGGGGGAGTTGTTTCAGAGGTAAGGGTAAATCTAATCCATCTTGGCCAGAAGAAAAGTACCCATCATAGCTTCTGCATATGAATATATGTATGACTTAAAGCCATTCTAGGATGAGAAAGACTCCTTACCTTATTAATGTATCATCATCCACAATGACCAACCATGCAATTTTGTCATGGCTGTGATTCAGAAATTTTTCCAAAATAGCAAATGTCTTTCCACAATGACCTAGGAAAAGCAAGAAGAAAACTTAGAGTGTAATATTTTCTTTAAAATGCACATATAATTCATTTTAGGGGGAGCCTGAGTGGTGTAGTTGGTTAACCATACAACTCTTGGTTTCAGCTCGGGTCATGATCTCAGGATCATGAGAGATGGAGCCCCACACTGGGCTCTGCACTCAGCAGGGAGTCTGAGTTTCTCTCTTTCCCTCTGCCCCTCCCCACTCCCCACACTCTCCTTTTCTCTAAGTAAATCTTTAAAAAAATTTTAAAAATAAAATACATATATAATTAATTTTACATCATTTAGTTTTAAAGTTTTAAAAGCTTAAATCCTGACACATACACAAATAGAAATTTTAAAAATTAGCCTTTTCTTGGGACGCCTGGGTGGCTCAGTTGGTTAAGCGGCTGCCTTTGGCTCGGGTCATGATCCCAGCGTCCTGGGATCGAGTCCCACATCGGGCTCCTTGCTCAGCAGTGAGCCTGCTTCTCCCTCTGCCTGCCACTCTGTCTGCCTGTGCTCGCTCCTGTGCTCTCTATCTGACAAATAAATAAATAAAATCTTTAAAAAAAAAAATTAGCCTTTTCTCATTTTCATAGAAATAGTGAACTAGTGGGAACTTCAGAGATCATGAAGTCTAAGCTGTTTATTTCATACCTGGGGAAATGGGAGACCTAGAAAGAGGAGGTCACTTAGCTAATCTGAGGCAGAGCTAGGTCTAGTATCTTTGCTCCAAAGTTGTAAGCTTCATAGAAACTACAAGAGCTTGGCACCTTTCTTTAGGTATATTCTGAAGGAACTGTTGGAACCATAAGCATTACAACTTGGTAAACAATGGTACAAAAGTAGGATATTACATCTCCATTCATTTACTTTGTAAATACTTGCTATTAAGTTCCCAGTATGTCAGATACTGTGGCAGGTTCTGCTCTAAAAGCATAATATGGACTAAGAGTTATAGCTCTTCAGATGCCAACAGGTAAAGGTCAGTGCTTTAAGGGAAAATGCTGGATCCCAAGATAAGAATAAAATGCTTGGAAAGAGAACTCAAATCAATAAATAACAATATACCTCTGATTTCAACAAAATATTTGGTGACACACTAGAGAACAAGCTAATATTAACAATATTAAACCACTCAATGTGACCTTTATTTTCATTTTTCTTGATCTCTTTATGTATTTTTAACCATTATTTGAAAGCAATCTCAAACTCCTATAGGAACAAGGTAGAGTATAAATGGCAATAATAATGTCAGACTAAACAAATTAAGAACTCAAATAAGGAATATGTGAATAAATGATTATGAAAATCAACTTAAATTGAAATCTAAAAAGCCAGCTTAACCGAAACACCTCAATCTGAAATTATTTTTCCAGAGCCCAGGGAATATGGCAGAGGAGTGAGGAACCCTAGTTTCATCTGGTCCCAGGAATTCAGCTAGAGAGCTATCAAATCTTTCTGAACACCTGTGAACTCAACCGGAGATCTAAGAAAAGAATCGCTGAAATTCTGCAAATAGAAAAGCGATCACTTTTTGCATGGTAGGAGGTGCAGAGAAGAGAACCAAGGCGATATATCAGAGGATAAACCCTGGGGGGGGGGGGGTGGGGAAGAAGCCTCCATAAGCCAGGTACCGGAAAGTGTTATAGCAGTGGGGTGCAAAATCAGAACTTACAAAAATCTGTTCCCATGTGTCTAAAAGGTGCTCAGGTGGTGAAGCAGGCAGAATACCAGGTGGGACAGCATGGTCTCAGGATCCCCAGGATCACCAAAAGAATGGGGGTGCCTGAGTACAGCAGAGTTCCCAAGCATCGGAGTAGGGAAGTCAGCTGCAATCAGGGAGCTCAGGAGTGGGCTCTTAGTTCTGTGTTGCTATAAACCATAAACCACAGCATGGTCGGTGGACTGCTGTCTGAGCAGGGTGGAGAGTCCCCTCCTTGCTCCCAGGCAGTGGCACCTGTGTGCACTGCAGGAGTCTGTAAAGTTTGGAGACTCCACAGGGTCCTGTGCCTAAGATTAAAATGCTCGGTTACAGGCTGGGTGAGCACAGAGGGAAACCAGGGAGATGAGAGTTACTGACTGCTTTTCTGTGAGGGCTTACTGAAGAATGTGGGGTGCGAATTGTCAGCTCCCGGGCTGAAGACCAGATCGTGGCACAACCGTTCTCTCATCCTCTAAAGCGGCATGTAAAGCCTTCAGGGAACAAAAGCCACATAGAGCAATCTGAAGCAGCTTACACTCAGTCTGGCCCCCTAGCAAGGGGCGGGGCAACTCTGCCCAGGCAAAGACACTAGATTCTAAGTGCAGCAGGCCCAGGCCCCTCCCCCAGAAGACCTGCTAGAACATCAGGCCAATACCAAGTTTACGCAGCACACAGAACAACACAACTCCAGCACTAGGGGAAAATAGAATATAGAATTTGAGGTTTTTCTCTCATTCATTAGGCTTTCAGTTTAATTTTTTTTTCCTTTTCAACTAGTTTCTTATTTTATCATCCCTTTTAAGTCTTTTTTAATTTTTATTTTTACATTTTACATATATATGCTTCATTTTTGGCCTCCTTTCATTATATTCAATTTTATTTTTGTGTATATGTAAGTTTTTCTTTCTTTACAATTTTAGGATTTATTTTCTAAGAAATAGACCAAAATACTCCCAGGACCTAGTGTATTACTCTGTTCAGTCCACCTGTTTGATTATATTCCTTTTTTCTTTTTTGGTTTCTGATCTCCTCTGATTTGTTTAGTACATATATTCCTGGGGTCATGGTTGATATTTTTGTATTTTGTTCCCTTGTTCATCTGTTCTTCTCTGGACAAAATGACAAGATGGAAAAATTCACCGCAGAAAAGAGAACAAGAGGCAGTACTAACTGCCAGACACTTAATCAATATGGATATAAGAGAGATATCAGAGCTAGAATTCAGAATAACGATTATAAAAATACATCCAGATTGAAAGTAAGGGGGTTGAAAACCATTTATCATGCTAATGGACATCAAAAGAAAGCTGGAGTCGAGAGGGAGACAAACCATAAGAGACTCTTAATCTCACAAAACAACTGAGGGTTGCTGGGGGGAGGGGGGAGGGAGAGGGTGTGAGGTGATGGACATTGGGGAGGGCATGTGCTATGGTGAGTGCTGTGAAGTGTGTAAACCTGGAAATTCAGAGACCTGTACCCCTGGTGCTAATAACACATTATATGTTTATAAAAAAATTAAAAAATTTAAAAAAAAAAAGATGTGGTATGTATACAATGGAATAGTACTCAGTCATCAAAAAGAATGAAATCATGCCATTTGCAATGCCATGGATGGAACTAGAGGGTATTATGCTAAGGAAAATAAGTCAATCAGAGAAAAACAATTATATAATTTCAGTCATAAGTGGAACTGAAGAAACAAAACAGAACATAGAGAAAGGGAGGGAAAAATAAAACAAGACAGAGTCAGAGAAGGAGACAAACCATAAAAGACTCTTAACTATAGGAAACAAACTAACAGTTGCTAGAGGGGAGGCAGGTGGGGGGATGGGGTAACTGGGTGATGGGCATTAAAGAGGGCACTTGATGTAATGGGCATTGAGTATTATGCAACTAATGAGTCCCTGAATTCTACCTCTGAAACTAATAATACACTATATGATAACTGAATAAAATACAATTAAAAATAAAATCATGTCTCCAGAACAAAGCAATAGACAGACTCAGTAATATATTTAACCTTGTCAGAAGAATGGTATATCTGATTCTACATTGTACACTATCAATCAAGACATTATTAGACATGACTATGAAGTAATCCAGATAAATTACTCAATAAAACAAGACAATGAACTTACTTCTTTTTCTATTCATAAAAGGGTATGGGAAAGTAGAAAACTAAAGAAAAACATGTGGCAGGAACACTAGATAAAAATTAAGATAATCAAAGAGCATCTGAAGGTAAAGTGGCCAAATGCCTACCTCTATTTTTCTGAAATAAAATTTTTAATTAGAAAGTCTGCAATCTGAAGAGAAAAACAGGTGTACTACCAATAATGACTCACTAAAATATTAACAAAATACATGACTCTTGTGGAGCTTATGCCCCACATAACCAGGGTAGGATGTGGTTAAGCACTACTGGAGATGGATATACAAAGTATGAGATCCTAAGCTCCATGAGGAGAGAAACCATAGGCTTCGTTCCTGCCTTCTCTGCTTCTGGGGCTTTGGCAGCTGGCAAATAGTAGCCACAGAACAATCCTGGCTGGTTAAACCACTGAGGAGAAACTTTGTGTGGCAAGATGATAAACTAACTTTGGACACTCCATTATGGCCACAGTGAATTATGAAGGTATAAAAAAAAATCTGAAATAATCCTAATTGTCATGTGTTCAGTCATATCATTATAGCCTAACAACTTACGACCTTCCTTGGTACTTATAAAGCAGCTCTTAATCCAAGAGAATTGGTCCCTATCCATGGGTAAGGATGCCGGGAGGGGAGAAAGTAAAATTACATAAGGCAAATATCATAGTATTTATAAGATATTTCATTTTTATCTTAATTTGGGATAATGATGGACATTCTGAATAAGAGTAGTACAAATTAAGGACTCACCTCTATCTGTATTGGGAATCCCCAGATCTACTGTAGGAATGGAACTTTCTGTGTGATCACTGTAGTATTCAATGACACTTGCATGGCCTGCCCAGGTCTGCTTTACAATGGGAACTGAAAAAATGAGAGAGATGACAGTTACTGGTACAGTTCTGAAGGAAAGCTTAGCACCATGAAGGGCAGCATAATCACCTATTAAGGAAGAGAACCATTATTTGTTCTTCTTCCAGTATCCCAACCTGCTTGCTTTTCCTACTCCAAGAAATGTTGGGTGTTGGTCGATGACAGCACCTGCATGAAACTCCTTCTTAAGATGTTTTCAGTGTACGTTAGAGCCCAACACTTCCCATTCCTGATGATTCCTCATTCTCTGAGCCCATGTAATGATCCATTTCCTAGTCTGATTACACTGAAGTGTTTTAATTTTTTAATTTTCCTCTTTCCCCATAGGCTATTTCATTTAAAATTCACAACTGGATTTTTCAAATGCTTCTTAGAGAGGTGGGGAATATTCCGCGTTTCTGGGTGAGATGCAAATATGTCTCCCTTAGGATGGGGATGGGGGCTTCTCAAATGACACACATCCCCACCCAAGGATTCCAAAAGAACCACACAATCCTACCCAGGGCATGACCCTACCACTGAGAACCACTGCCTGGGAGAGCTGATATTCTTTATGCTACACTTCTGGAAAAACATGGAAGAAGAAAGGCTGAGAACCAGTGCAGACTTCTAACCTCAACCACTAACAGACAAATTGGTTTAAAGAAACACAAACAACAGAAAAATTTCCCAGTTTTCTCTAATTTAGAGCTACTTTTAAGCTTCACCTATCTCCACATTTGACAGAATTCTTCCTGATCACGGATATTAAATCACCTGACCAAACAGCTGCATAATTATTTTCTTACTTTTTTTTTAGCTACTGTCTGTACATCTCTAAATTTTGAGAAGAGGTTTCTGTTGTTTCAATAGAAAAAAAAAATCATCATATCTCGATTATAAGCCCTGGCAATTTAAGAACCTCCACTCTAGTGAACTAAATCTTCAGTATTTTGAGATTTTATCAGGTCATTTATCTTTCCCTTTTTCCCAGCACAAATAAAAATATATGCAAACACTCCCGATGCAATGCCAACCTTAAATGTTTAGCTACGCAAGTCAACAAACTCAGAGTCAAAGTCAGACAGGCTTTGTATATAAAACACAAAAGGGCACCATTTTAGCCATTATTCACCGGCTTTTAAGAAAGACAGACCTATGAATTCTGGACATTTGCTACAATCTCTAAGTTACCTATTTTAACCCAATAAGTAACTTTTAGGGCTTAAAATACAATTTTTCTGCAATCCTGAAAAGGCAGAGATTTCTACATGTCAAAATGGACAAAGATGCGTACATAACAGATAAGGCTGCCTGCACAGGTAGGGAGGGGGAAGAAAAACAAATCCTCTTCTACTTTCACATCCCAACACAATGAAAGCCTTCACCTTGTCACCACAGTGGCAGTCTGCCATGTGTATCACACGCAGGAGGACTTACCCAGAAAGTGCTCCCGGCAGCCTGCTGCCGCTAATTCACTCCTGGGTTAAATGTCCTCCCTTGCATGATGTTGGAAGAAGCTGTGAGGAAAGGTAAAGAATTTTCCTCAGTCCCCAGCCCTCAGCTGTGCAAAAGTCTGCTTTCGCTGTCCTCAGCCGTTAGCCTTCAGTTCCCTTTTGCTCTAATGGTTTTATTAAACAGCAGAGATGTTTCTTCTCGGCTGATTTAAAGGACATTAAAATCAAGTGTGAGTGAGTTCTTTGCTGTACCTAACTACTTGCTTTCAGTTTTTGTTTGAAACAGCTGAAACAGAAATTTTACTAAAGGTAAGAATTCCTATATGAATCGTTCCCCGTAGCAGGCAAGTACCCAGGATGTAGTAGATGCTCAATAAATAGTTGAATTTTGTAGAAGTTCCCACAAAAGGCTTAGGGCTATCTCTGGTACTAGTTTAAAGGAAGGTTTTGATCATAAAGGCAATTCATCATTTGGTACAAGACTATTGCCACCATTACCAATTGTATAAAAATATACCAGCCATTTTAATATAGTAGGATGCTATGATTCTATAATCCCAAAAGCATTCAACAATTTTTATCATCTGTCCCCTAATCACTATAGTTCCTGAAGCGTTTGTCATGTCTGCCAGCTATAAAGAATTCAAAGCTAAGGCTAAATCTTCTATAACAGCAGGTAAAACCTTTACCTTTAACTTGATTCTAAATTACCTAAAACTTTTAAAGTATTGGTCGATTTTATTAGCAATGTTTGAATTCTAAATTGAATTCATTCTAGTTATAAAATATTTTATACTGAGGCACTGGGCTCCCAAGTATAGTAAACTGTGAGAAAATATTTCAATATAGTTACATGATCTATTATCTCATTTTCAATACAGAGAAGCATACTTTCTACCCCCTAATAAAACACCAGTGAATGCCTCTTTCAAGAAGGCTTACCCCAGGATAACTTGCAATTGGAGCGAAGTAAAATTT
>ML108512.1:1245-49675 GCA_003697995.1 Taxidea taxus jeffersonii | reverse complement strand
GGGTCCTGGGATGGAGCCCTGCATCGGGCTCTCTGCTCA
Organism: Taxidea taxus jeffersonii; assembly: GCA_003697995.1. Classification (NCBI taxonomy): domain Eukaryota; kingdom Metazoa; phylum Chordata; class Mammalia; order Carnivora; family Mustelidae; genus Taxidea; species Taxidea taxus. The sequence continues at coordinate 49,636 of ML108512.1, read as the reverse complement.
GCAGGGAGCCTGCTTCCCTTCCTCTCTCTCTGCCTGCCTCTCTGCCTACTTGTGATCTCTGCCTGCCAAATAAATAAATAAAATCTTTAAAAACAAAACAAAACAAAACAAAAAAAACACCAGGGCGTCTGGGTGGCTCAGTTTGTTAAGCCTCTGCCTTCAGCTCAGGTCATGATCCGAGGGTCCTGGGATGGAGCCCCACAACAGGCTCCCTGCTCAGCCAGGAGCCTGCTTCTGTCTCTCCCTCTCCTTCTAGGTGTGTCTCTTTCTAGCCCTCACTCTCTCTCAAATAAATAAATAAAATCTTTTTAAACATTTTTTAAACACCGCTATTTTAACTATAGAAATAATATGGATTTGCTGCAAAAAGTTTGAAAAGCTTTTAAAGATTTTTATTCTCTTGGTCTATGCAGCTCTGCCAAGAGGATATTTTCCCCCCCAATTATCTTAGCCCGCAGTTCCAAACATGCAAAATAAAGCCATTTTTCAGTAGAGCATACCAGTTTAGGTTATTACTTTTAGTGGCCATAACAAAACTATACATGCTAACCATAGGTAGAAGGATAGGAAACAAGAAGACATTTCCTGGCCCAGAGGAGAAGCTGAAGCAGAGGGATGGCTGGGGAAAGAGCTTGGCATGTTGAGTTTCATCCCCAGCCTATAAAACTCACCTGGAATACAGTCCATGTGATACCTGAGTTTGACCCTAAACCAAGAAAATTCTTCTGAAGGTTTTGTGTTTTTTTCCTAATAGGATAACTTACCCATGCTTGAGTCCTTAATTTTGATTAATCTTTAAGTTGGTGATATCAAGCAATATTTCTCAAGAAGAATACTTGGTTAGTATATTTTGTGAGCTCTACATACCAGAGAATATCTTTATGTTCTTCTCACATGAAGCAAATGTTACAACATACAAAATTCTCAGAACACTATTTTTGCTGATACTTCTTTTCTGATTCCATTCTGCAAAAGAGAAGTCTGTGACCAGTCTAGTTTTGTTCCCTTGTAGGATACCAGTTTTCAAGTCAAAGTAATACATAAGATATTTTTCTTTGTCCTTGTCATTCAAAACTTTTTCCTGGAAGTAAGATGCTTTTTTTCAAAGACTCGCTTTGAAACAGAATGATTCTTTTTTATTTAAGCATTTAAATTTTTTTTCCAAAAAGCTTTCTTCAATTTTATCTTTGATTATGGCTTTAGTTTGAGTTGTTCTGTTTCTTAAGGAGTTGCCATAAACCTTGGGTTGAATCTCCAAAACTCTATCATCCATATCTATTACTTTAATCATCCCTCACAATGGTCTTTTTTTCTTTGTTGCTCAAGAGTTTTTTGGACTTTTTTCCCACCTCCTTGGTTTAGCTTACCCATTATGTCAGCCCCATCCTTTAGGCTTCGCATGGTTTCAATGATGCTCCAGTTACCTTCCCGACCTTTAGCAGTTATCAATGACAAATAACCAAAAATTCTGACTCAGTTCAACTTACACAGTAATAAAACCTATTTTTCACATAACCAGGACTTCTCAGACCATCACTTGGATATTAGGATGATATTACATAGCTATGAATCCAATTTTCATTATCATCTACTCTGTCTTTGCTGGACTCAAACGGAATCCTCTTCCACTTCCACTGCCTATTTCTTGGATTTAATTATCAATTGAAATACATAAAAAGATCGAATCCTGGAGACCTGCCACCAGGACTCCCTGACTTTGCCTACAGTATTTTCTTGAGTGTTCTTTCCAGGATGAACCAGGAAGCAATGCAGTTCTCCCCAGCATCAACTCATCTCTCTCTCTCTCTTTCTCTCTCTCTCTCTCTCACACACACACACACACTTCCTATCCATCTCTGAGAGCTGCACTCACTGTATAGAGGTGTTCTGAACTGTAGTAATATGAGGCAAGGATTGAGAATGGAATGGTGTTGGTGACAGCTCAGAGCTATCTTAGAGTGATGGCTTCACCATTCTTTGGTTTCGTTCAAGCCTTGAGAGTTATTTTGTTTGTGTTTTTTTTTTTTTAATTTTAATTCCAGCAAGTTAACGTACAGTGTTATATTAGTTTTGTGTGTGATCCCAGGATTAGTTTTATGCTTGATCCCAGGACCCTGTTGGATCACACAGTGATCCAACAATTCTATACAATACCCAGTGCTCACCACAAGTGCCCCCTTAATCTCCATCCCCTAGTTCACTCATCCCCACACCCCAAGCCTTGAGTTTTGGGTCCTGAATAAGGATGAAGAGGAAAACACCATTATTTCAAGTTGGCAGCAGGCTGAGCATGAGTGGTTCATTAATTTGCTTTCACTGTGATTCCCTTGGCCTATTCTTAGTAGTCACCTCTTCCAAATTCAGGCATTATTAGTGTGACTGTCAGTACTAGCTTATGACGATTAGCAAGTGTTGGTCTTTTCCTGTGTCCATGTAGAGGTATCTTTATCTTTGTCTGAACTCGCACTACTCAGAAAGTATGCTACTTTTCACAAAAATATTCACCCCAGATCCACTTTCCTAATTTAAAATCTTCTGTAGGAAATTTGTGTACCTGAACCAGTGAGCACATGAAGCAGCCCCCGTCCAGGTTACGGGATGTAGTAAGCGATCACCCTCCTCATCCTCTAGGGATGAAGTTCTTCATGGTTTCCATGTTAGATTCCCCAAGGCACTCAGGGGCACTAACAACCTGGGTCCAATGCAGACAGAAACTTTACTGCTTTGGACACATTATTTCATTATCAACTTACCCTGCAGCACAAGTCCACTGCATGCTATGGAGGGAAAAAAAATTGGAACTGATATGGCCCAGTAATGTTGCCTATGTCCCACAAAGAGACCCATTGAGTTCATTAACTGTTACAATGGAGGCTTCAAAACACCATATTTTATTTAGAAATCCTTTTTTTTTTTTTGGTAAAGATTTTATTTATTTATTTGTTTGTTTGTTTGTTTGTATGTTTGAGAGATAGTGAGAAAGCAGGGCGAGAGAGAGAAGCAGACTCCCAGCTGAGCAGAGAGCCCGATGTGGGGCTTGATTCCAGGACCCTGAGATCATTACCTAAGCCAAAGGCAGATGCTTAACTGACCGAGCCACCCAGGCACTCCTTATTTAGAACTTCTCAGTGGGGTTTTGTATAGGTTGTTGAAGAGTATCTTAGTGAGGTGATTTTTGTTTGTTTATTGTTTGTTTTTAATTTTGAGCAAAAAGATGGTTGAGGTTTTTGGTGACAAGGGAAGCACTATTATTTTTCCCTCTTAAAAAAAATATGCCTCCAACCCTCTAAAAAATTGTTATTCAGCACATTTTCAAGAGTTAGATTTAGCTATGGCAGGGGTGGGGTGGGCACTGTATTTCAATAGAAAGTTGGGAACTCTCAAGCGCTCCTGGACAATGGCATTTTCCTTCCCTGCTCGACCTACTCTTTCTTCTCCCTTTTTCTTTCCAGAACATAGCAGATGGATGTGGCCCAGTTTTTATCTCTGCAATATCTTGGAACTCTGGGGCCGCATTACCGTCAACCTTTGTCTCTAATGATTGACCACAGCAGCCAGCCAATTTTACTTCTGGTGGAGGAGTGTATAGGCCAAGCATGAGTAATAAATAATGGTGGTCTGCAGGTTGCACAATGAAGAACTGAAGCAAAGCAAAGATTGGATTGATGCCTGTGGAAAAGCAAAGATGCCTCCTGTAGCCCCCCACACCTTCCTTCTCTCTCCCTCTTTCTCACACATTCATACACACACATATGCACGCATGGACACACACGTGTATACACACGAGCATGTGCTTTTCATGCTACAAACAGCACAAAGAATTAAATAACATTAAAGAAACGAATCCATCCTCCTTCTTCAAATCTTCCAAGGCCTGGCAACTGGTAAAGGTTGCTCTCACAGGCATCATGTGTCAATGATAACTGAAATGATCTCATTATTTCCTCATCAAAATAGCATTTTCTCACATCACCATTGGCAGAAATTGGCTTTTAAAAAAGAAGAAGAAAATTGCGCTAATCCGACAATGTCTGATTTATTTTTTCAGTCAAATATCTAAGCTTAAACCAAAGACATTATTTTTGCCTCCTCTTTGCCCTGTCCCCCCAAAAATTCTGCCATTTTTTTTTAATTAGAGCTACAGAAAAGTGCTTTGTCTGTCTATAAAACATTTGTTGTCATTTGTGAGCCCAGGAAAAGGCAAACTGCAGCCTTCAGGCCAAATCTAGTCCGCTGACCATTTTTGTGAAGACTGCAAGCTAAAAATAGTTTTTACATTTTTAAATTGTTGGGGAGAATCAAGAGAACACTTTGAGACATCTGCAAATTACCAAAATTCAAATTTTCGTGTCCACAGTATTAACTGAAGCTCAGTCACGCCCGTGCATTTACCTGGTCTATGGCTGCTTTTGTTCTCCAACAGTAAAACTGAATAGTTGTAACAGGATCAAGGGGCCCATAAAGCTCAAAATATCTATTATCTGGTCCTTAGAAAACTATTTTTCACTTCCTATATTAGTCCATTAAAATAAACAAAGAAAAAAATAAAAATGTTAGATGATATTATTGGGATACATTACATTATTAGTGATCAAAGTAACCTACCACAGAACTTAAACAATCCTAAAGAAGCCAGCAAATAATCACCCTCTCTCTGGATGTTATTTAGCTACAAAGGAGCTCAGAGACGGCTAGCAAAAGTTGGTGAATCAAAACCTTAGAAAAATGAGAAGAACTCACACATGAGGTTGAAAACTCCGTCCCGTGCATTTAGCGATGCCAGAAAGTCTACGCCTTTGTTTTATATAGCCTTCACTACACTCTTCACTTCACTTCACTCTTTCTTGGGGTAGAAAAGGTGGAAAAGGTAGAAAAGGTGGAAGTTGGTGAGGAAGTATTTAAATATACCTCATCTCATTTGGGTTTCTTTGATCTCCTCCCGGGAAAACCATTTTTCAAGATTTCTCGTCCTCTCCTGCCGCCACCTGGCCTTCAGTTGTAGGAAAAAGCTTAACATGGGCTTAGCCACAGGAGGAGAATCTCAGATCAAAGCGTGGGTCCTTATGCAAGAGTCAAAGTTTCTCATCCCACCTGGTCATGGGTGCCCTCTTGCACCTTTCCTCCCAACTCTGCCATCCTGGTAATGAAAGACCCCCTTCCCCCAGCCATTGATTAACTAATCGCTTTTTTTGTTTTTCTGTAAGCGCTTGGCTAAAAAACATCCTCCCACCCTATCGCAAAAACAGGAAGAGAATAGAGGACGGAAGATCCCTAAAGCCCCGCCCGGCCGTTTCGGGGACTAGCAGCTGTGACCCCCGATAATCCCCATTACGTTTTTTAAAACAACCAATAGGAAACCTGTTGCTTAGCCGTCGCTCCTGTACCCCTTCTTGCCCTATAAAAAAGGATTGTAAGCCTGAAGCCCGCGCGCTCAGCTAGCTGGTGCTGCTGACCGCCCGCAGGCGCGTCTGTGAAGAATAAACCCTCTTGCCTTTGCATCCAGTGGAAGTCCGGTGTCCGATTCTTGGGTGGTGAAGTCCGCGGGTTTTTCAGTTCTATCTGGCTGTCACTGATGTTGCAAACACTCTGAATCTTGGCAATGTCTTCCTTCACTCCATGGCCTGGCTCTCTACCGACTGCCTCTTCTGTAGGGTCCCCACTGCCCTGTGTGGCCCCAGAGCAAGTCCTTTGGCTCACAACTCAGCTACCTTTTGTATTTTCCAAATTTTGTATTTTCCACCTGGAGGACACAGGACCATCCGGGCCCTTTCTGTGCCACACAGGAACCTAGAAGCACTTGCAGGGTGGGGCTATCCCTGTCTTATCTCTGTCTAGGCCCTTCATTCAGCCCTTTCTAGCTCACCATGAGACCATGTTGGACGTAGCTAGTCTCGGGGACTTGACATTTCCCCCGTCTACACCTGGAAAAGCAAGGGAAGAGGCCACTGCTATGAGATTCTCCCAAAAGACCTCGAAGTTTCTAACATGGCCTTCTTTCAGGGGACGGAGCCAGAACACGAGTGTCTGATGATTTTACCTCCCATCTGAACTCTTCTTGTTTGGTCAGAGCCTCCCTAATGAAATCACCTGAGTTCTCTCTACTTAAGGCGTATACATCTAAACACCAATTTTAACTTTCCATATATAAAGAGAGCTTTTAAAGTTCGGAAAATAAACATTTTCTCTCTCCATAAAGCCCGGCTTTTAAAACTAGAATTTCAATATGGAATCAACAAAGTCAGCTTTTGAAAATCAAAGCTTATCAATGGCCTTTTTATGCGAGGCACTACCCACCCTCACCTTCCCTGCTGCTTATGGCTTAGCATTCATCATGGAAGGCTGTGGGGTTACATGATTTACAGGGGTATGAAAACATGTCAGTTTAATATTTCAAAATATTATTCCTGTTACCTTTGCTCAATGAAACTTCTCTCTAAACATTATCATCCTTGAAAAAATTATATACCTCAGCAGCATTATACCTTGTACCTTATATTATACCTTATATTACATTATGTCTTATTCCTTATAGTCCATTATATCGTATATTATACCTTAGCTTTGGGCGAAGCTGTTGTAGAAGTTTTCTCCGGCCGCCATCACAGAATACCACAGCCTGGGTGGTTCAAACAACAGGCATTTATTTTCTCACAGCTCCGGAGGCTGGAAGTCTAAGATGCCAGCAGGGTTGGTTTTTCCTGAGGCCTCCCTCCTTGGCTTACAGATGGCCATTTTCTCTCTGTGTCCTCACATGGTCTTTCCTCTGTGTGAGTCGATATCTGTGTTCTAATCACCCCGTCTCACAACGACACGAGTCATGTTGGATTAGGGCCCACACTGGTGACTTCATTTTGACTTAATCACCTCTTTAAAGGCCCTTTCTAAACACAGTCACATTGGGAGTCCAGGACCTCAATGTGAATTTGCGGGGACACAAATCCATCCATAACGGTCATCAAAGCCAGTATCAAATGAAGATTTTATATGTTTGCAGCTGGTACATTTTCTGCAAAAGGATTACAAGAATACAGATTTTGGTGGACAAGCTCTGGTCGATCACATGAATTCTCGCTCACACAATAGGTTCTTCATATTGTCTGAGCCCAGGGTTCTCCAGGGTGAGCAACAGCAACACAATTCATTTTCAAGCAGTGGTACTCAGCTGCTCAGCCCTGGCTACACACCAGAATCCCCTCCAGAGCCTTAAGAGCAATGACTTGTAGCACGTTCAAAAAAAAAAAAAAGAAAAGAAAAGAAAGCCATGATCTAGACAGTTACCACTGGAGTTCCTCCTGGAGGAGGGACCTTTTGGTTTAGAAAACATGTTGCAATACAGAGAGTGAGCAGAGGACAGCCTCTGAGGGCCAAGGCGGGAAGACTGTGAGCAAGGAAGTAGCTAACTGTCCTGCATGAGAAATAAGATGGAATTAGGGGTCAAGAGAGAAGGAAAGAGAAGGGAGGAAGAGGGGAGAGGAGGGAGGAGAAGGAGAAGAGATGCCAGGGGAGGAGGGGGGAGCCTGAGGATGAAGGCACCTAAAGGAGAACAATCCTAGCAGTAAGTAGATATATTTGTTGGCTAGGGCTGCCCTGACATAGTGCCACATACCAGAGAGCCTTAAAAGAAATGTATTTCTCACAGTTCTAGAGGCTAGAAATCTAAAATCAAAATGTCTGCAGGGTTGGTCCCTTCCGAGAGCCATGAGGGAGAATCTGTTCCAGGCCCCTCTCCTTGGCTTATAGATGGCCGTCTTCATGCTCCCATGATGCTCTTCCTATGCATGCTTAGGTCCAGATTTCCTCTTCCTGTAAGGACATCAGTCATCTTAGATTTGGCTCCACCCTAATGACCTATTTTAGCAGATTACTTCACATTCTAAATGGGCTAACGTTCCAACATATCTTTTTTGGAGGAACACGATGTAACCCATATCAGTGGGCCAAAGAACACACCGTAGTGTCTAACATTCCAGGCAGAGTTGTTTGTGTTCTAGGAGTAAGCCTCTATTTCCTTAGAGTGAAAACACTGGGGATATAGAGGTCTGACAGCCAGGAGCGTCCTGCCCACGTCCACCTCCCGCTACCAGTCAGAGGGGAGGGATGGTGATCAGAAGTAAAGCTGAGCTTCCCGCAGTTTAGCTGAGAGGTGCCCAGAAAACACATAGAGTAAGGCCCCAAACTCTTTCCTTAAATGGATTATCTTGAAAAGAGGGAAATGGCCATCAGACCCAATTAGAGACAAACCGGGCCCCCTTAGCCCCACAGAATCAGAATATGAAGAACACAAAATTTTCTAATCACCCCCCAGGGTGATCCTGATGCCATGTTTTAGAACCATTGCAGTCACCTACAGGAGAAAGGGTCACCTCCAGCATTGTTTAGCCCTAATCTTGACTAAATTTTACACTGTCATTACCTCCCAAGTTACAGAAAACCCCCAGGACTGACTAATATACAGTTGACCCCATTTTCAAAATGGTCGCCGTCTGTCTCTCTAGAATTATGGCTCAATTATTTGGGGAGGGCGTGTCATGTTTTTCAAAGCCCACACCAGCCTTTCTCCTGATTGAATAGTTTCTCATAAAATCTTACCAGGGAATTCAAGCAGGTTTTAGATATTGCTGATCATTTTTGCAACAGTTCCTATGACTGACAAGGGACCAAGACCTGCCTGACACTTCATGCTGCATTCACTGATTTTTGTTTTTAAAAAATGGTGCTTGCAAAGAGGCAGACAAGCTGAGTAATTTCTCTATCCTGTCAGGATAAACAAAGCCAGACTGAAGAGGTAGGGACAGATTTTCATCAGCAATACACGATTGCAGTAGGGGGGAAAATGCAGCATGAACTGAGCTGAAGTGAATTTTTATTGGTACAAAGGTGACTGGGTGTTTTATTTATTTATTTATTTTTAAAGGTTTTATTTATTTATTTATTTGACAGAGAGAGACCGACGCAGAGAAAGCAAAAGCAGAGAGAGCAGCAGAGGGAGAGGGAGAAGCAGGCTCTCTGCTGAGCAGGGAGCCTGATGCAGGGTTCGATTCCAGACCCTGAGATCATGAACTGAGAGCCAAAGGCAGACACTTAATGACTGAGCCGCCCAAGAGCCCCTGACTGGGTGTTTTAAAGGGAGAATGAGGGAATAGGAAGGCAGGTAGGGAGGGGCTCAGTAGAGTGGGGCAAATGAAAAGTTACAAAAAGCAGGAAGCAAAGTATCTGGGTTTGCTAAATGGCACTTACCCCCCCTCCAGGCCCCGCCCCCAACAGAGGCTGGGAAATGGCGCCCTCTCTTCAGGTATTGACTGGAACCAGCCGTAAAGTTTTTTTGGCAGTCTGTGTTTTCTCAGGTTTTAATTTTTTCTGAGTTTAAGCAGGATAGGGTCATCCTAAGGAGTGGCCTTGAGCTGTTAGAAATAATGCTGGTTGAGGACTGGTCCAGTAAAGGGCTCAGAGGAGCCTGACTAAGGTTTGGTCAAGGAGAGAGTCTCCATTAGTTTCCAGCCCCTGAGAACTCGTTCAAAGCTTCATGCCTATGAACATCAGAGCAGACACAACTCTTTGTTTAAAGACCGAACTGACAAAGAAGTATTAAAGGGTGACAGGACTCTGTCTTAATCTCTTTAGTGTTTTGTTTTGTTTGTTTTGTTTTGTTGGGGGGGAGGGGCAGAGGGAAAGAGAGAGAGAGAATCTCAAGTAGGCTTCACACCTAGCACAAAGCCCCATGTGGGATCCCATCTCAGAACCCTGAGATATGACCTGAGCTGAAATCAAGAGTTAGATGTGAACCGACTGAGCCATGCAGGTGTCCTAACCTCTCTGGTGTTTCTAAGTTCACATATAAAGAGCAAGACACAGCCAGGTAGATGAGTTGTGTGTATGGCTGCCACCATAACTAATGGAATACAAGCCCCAGGCTCCTGTTCTACTAATGTGATGGGTACATTACTATGAATCAAAAGCAGCCTTAAAAACAACTGACCTTCCTCCCCAAGCCAGAACATCAGCTTGGTCAGTAGAATTACAACAGCGTGAGAGAAAAATCTGTGTGTCCTACTCTGTGTATGCTACTGTATATAACCTTCTCAAAATGATAAAATAGTAGAGATAGTAGAGATCACTGGTTGCCAAAGGTTAGGGATGGTGGGGAGGGTATGACTGCAGAAGAACAGCAAGAAAGATCCTATGCTATCTCTTTATGGTGGGTGGGGGGGATGTTCTAGATCTTGTTTGTGGGAGTGTTTACAGGAATCTCCACATGGGATAGAATGGGCCCCAGGGATATATAAACATTGTACCAAAGTTAATTTCCTGGTTTTCATATCATTCTATAAGCATATAAGATATAGAATCAGGGCCACAAAAATACAGTATGATTTCACTCACAGGGGTACCTGAGGTGGACAAATTCATAGAGTTGGAAAGTAGAATAGTGGTTGCCAGAGGGCAGGGGGCGGAGGGAGAAGGGAAATAAGGAGTTGGTTTTTAATGGACACAGAGTTTCAGTTTTGCAAGATGAAAAGAGCTCTGGAGATCCGTTGCACAACTATGGGAATGTACTTAACGCTACTGAACTATAAACTTAAAAATGGCCAAAATTTATGTTAGCTGTACTTGACCCCAAAGAAAATTTTTAAAAATAATCAACTTTAGGGGTGCCTGGCTGCCTCAGTAAAAAGAGCACAGGCCTCTTGACCTCAGGGTCGTGAGTTTGAGCCCCACATGGGGTGTAGAGATTAGTTAAATAAATAAGATGTTAAAAAAAATAATTTACTTTTTGGAAAAAATGAAGCTACTGGAGGAACCTGGTTAAAGACACCTCTCCATGCTATCTTTGCAATTTGCTGTGAATCTATAATTATTTTTTAAATAAAAAAGTAAAACAAAAAGTCAATGTATCCCTATGTATCCCACATTCACCAGTGTTTACTAATTACATCATATACATTCTTGCTATCAACTAGCTAGGGGTAGAGCTCATTTCTTCTGGGTACAGCATAACTTATCTGACTCAGTTCCCCCTGAGTCAGATACTCTTCTAGCATTTTCACCAGGCTGTTTTATGGTTTCAGAGCTATTTTACTTACTTTTAAAATATTTTATCGTGGAAAATGTGATATAGGGGCACCTGGGTGGCTCAGTCATTAAATGTCTGCCTTCGGCTCAGGTCAAGATTCCAGGGTCCTGGGATCCAGCCCTGCATCAGGCTCCCTGCTTGGCGGGGAGCCTGCTTCTCCCTCTCCCCCTTCCCCTCCCCCCCCTTGTGTTCCCTCTCTCATTGTGTCGCTCTTTGTCAAAGAAATAAATAAAATATTTTTTAAAAAAGGAAAAGAAAATGTGATATATATGTATTTGTGTTTGTTGGTTTTATTCTACAGCTTAGAGGCAGGAAGTTAACCCGTGGTTTACCCTTAGCCATAAATACACCTCCAGGGGTTGTCAGTTACGGAATCAAGAACCAGCAATCCATACACTGGCAACCACTACAGCTTATTTTTTTTTTTTTATTTCCTTCCACACTAGAGGGCTTATTAACTAGTACAGTGATGTTAAAAATCAATTTGGGGGCGCCTAGATGGCTCAGTAGGTTAAGCATCAAACTCTTCATTTCAACTCAGTTGATGAGATCAAGCCCCCACTGGGCCCTGCGCTGGGCATGGAACCTGCTTAAGATTTTGTCTCTGCCTGCCCCCCATCCTGTGCGCACATGCTCTCTCTCTTTCAAAAAAAAATTTTTTTTAATTGACGAGGTATGTGGTGTGCAGACACGTAGATTGCTTATATATACCAAATAGACACTTTCACCTTTACGTGAACAGGAGGTGATAATGTGGCCACCCCAGAGACTCTATACCCTTTGGACTAGCACCGTGGGCTTCGAACTTTGTCAGATCTGGGATGGGCCATTAGCAGGGGGTTGTGTCTCCTCATCCAACTAGAACATTGGCCGAAATGTGCCTCTGCACATTAAGTAGCATTCCACTCTGTAAACTTCATTAAAGGACTTGTTGCAATGTAAGAAGGAACAGAAAGCAGAAACTTGCTCAAATTCACCAGTTAAATAGATTATAGGACTTTTTCTGGGATCCTGGCTAATACACACAGATAATGGATTGCAGAATTCAGTCTGATACACGTGTTGCAGGGAGCACACCCCACTTGAAAGCAAGATTGAAGGGAGGACGCCCGTAGCCCTCACCTCGCTGCAACTTTTGAAGCTACTGATCTCTACCATGAAGACCTCAAGACCTCGAAGACCTCGTAATTGCACACTACCAAACTGGCTTAGATCTATGCACAGTAGGAGCACAGCCCTTGACATTTCTCGGCCTCAAGCTGTCTTTTTCATGTTTCGTGACACAAAGCTCTCACAGGGGTTTCAAATGAGTATTTGTTAAAGCACTCAGTAGATTGACAGGTGTGTGTGTGTGTGTGTGTGTGTGTGTATGTGTGTGTGTAAAGCACCCTAGGCTCCCTACTCTGAGTAGCCTGCCCAGATGTCCTTTTCTGAGTCAGGGAGACTGCTCCCTCCCTCTTCTGAGAAAACATCCATCACACTGCATTGCCACGTTTTGTGTGTCAGTCTTTTGTGTTAGCCTTCCAACTCCCTGAGGCCAAGGATCTTATTCATTTGTGTGGCATCAGCTCCAAGTGAAGAGCTAGAAAGCACTTGAGTGAAGGAATCCCAGAACAGGGGAGGAAATGTAACATCATTCAGGTGTCCTGTTACATCCTTCTCACAGTACCACAGGGTACAAACTCCAAGGCTCCAGTTTGTGGAGATACATGTATATATCATTATTTATATAATTATAATTTCTAGAATTGAATCCATTTCTTTTTAAGATTTTATTTATTTATTTGAGAGGGACCACAAGCAGGGTAAGGAGCAGAGGGAGAAGCCAACTCAAGCCGGTGAGGGGCCGAGAGAGGGGAAGAAGCAGACTCTCCGCTGTGCAGGGAGCCTGGTGCAGGGCTTGATCCTGGGACTCTGGGATCATGACCTGAGCTAAAGGCACTTAACTGACTGAGCCACCCAGGCGCCCCTAGAATTAATTTTAGCAACACATTTTAGCCCATTTCAACTCTTGTGGTATTATACACTCTCAAGAAAGACTTTGGGGCTGATCTAAGGAAATGCGAATATTAAAGGAGCAGTTGGTTAGGAAACAGTATCTATACTTTTTTGGGCCTTTTTAGAAGAAATCTAGTATCTGGATGCTCCCAAATAGATGGAGATCAGTCTGAAACAAGGATTTGAATACAGCGTGGCCCCAAATTCCCACTCATGAGAGCCCAAGACTTCCACTGTAATCAATCATTTTGTTGAATGCTAAAAATCCAGCTTTACTTTTAAGTGCCTGCCTAGATACGGTCTGATTGCAATTTGTTTCGGTTGTCTGTGCCCATCCTTAACTCCAGAATGGCAGTAATTGCAATGGCTACTGTTGAGGACAGAAGCAAAATTTCCTGCCTGGCTGCACTGGCCAGACCACAGCAGTGTGTAGCAGTGACCCAGGAGACACAGGGTTTGGTAATTTGAGGATTTCCAGTTTGAGGGGTGGGCTGGCTGCGTGAGGTTATAAGCACAGACAGTACTCAGGGCTGGTCAACAGCACACGTCACTTCCAGAGATCTGTTCCCTCATACCTGGTCTTCGGTCAGGGACTGCAGGAGAGGAATCCCTGATTCTCAGCCCCACTGGGCCCAATGCCCTTTTTTGTAATAAATATTTTATAATGTACCCTTTGCTAACCTAAAATGAAATTAAGAGCTTATTTACACTACCAACACATAATTAAAAAAAAAAAAAAAAGCCTAGGCGTGCCTGTGTGGCTCAGTCTCTTAAGCATCTGTCTTCAGCTCAGGTCATGATGTCAGAGTCCTGGGATCAAGCCTCAGGTCCAGCTCTGTGCTCAGAGGAGAGCCTGCTTCTCCCTCTCCCTCTGCTGCTCCCCCTGCTTGTGCTCTCTCTCTCTCTGTCAAATAGATAAATAAAATCTTTAAATAAGAAATAAGGCCTTAAATAATCTTTAAATAAAAAATATCTTAAGTAACCTTTAAATAAGAAGGGAATAAAAGGGGATGAATAAATTTGGGAATTTGGGAATAAAAGGGAATGAAAAGTGTAATAAAATAATATGTATTTCAAGATGTGATGAGACGCCTGGGTGGCTCAGTTGGTTAAGCGTCTTCCTTTGGCTCAGGTCATGATCCCAGAGTCCTGGGATAGAGCCCTGCATTGGGCTCCCTACTTAGTGGAGCCTGCTTCTCCTTCTCCCTTTGCCTGTCCCTCCCTGTGCTTGTGCTCTCTCTCTGTCTCTCTGTCTCTCTGTCATATATGTAAATAAAATCTTTAAATAAAAACATAAATAAATAAATATTTGAAAAATAATGCCTTAATTGGGGAATAAAAAGAGAGCAAAGTAATAAAATAATATGTATATGTAATATGTAATAAAATAATATGTAATGTGGGGACATAATGACGTCAGGAAACACTGAAATGTCAGGTGCTTTGCAGCCATGTTGAATGCAGCAAATGGACACGTGTAAATTGTATTGATTCAAACACCACTCATGGCTTTGTCACTGGTGATGGCAGTTTCCCAGTAAGAGGAGCGACTCTTGGTAAAGTTTTTAATGAAGCAGAGAGCAGACATTATATGATTCCATTTATCTGGGGTCCCTAGAATAGACAAGTTCACTGAGACAGAAAGTAGATTTGAGGTTACAAAGTGCTGAGGGAAGGGGAAATGTGGAGCTATTGCTTAAAGTGTCCAGTCTCTGTTTGGGGTAATGAAAAAGTCTTGGAAATAGTAGTGACTATTGTACAGTGCTGTGAATGTACTTAATGTCATGGAACTGAGCCCTTAAAAATAGTTAAAAGGGAAAATTTTATGTCGTGTATTCGTACCTCAATAATAAAATACCTAAAAAGAAAAGTCTTACAGAAAAAAAGGCTTTGTTTTCCGTAAAACAGAGTTAGAGCGTAGCTCAGGTAATTAGCAATAAATGTCCTTTCGCTTACATGAATGTCCTACAAGACATTTGAAAGTCATGCAAGACAATTCTTTGTTGTGCAAGACTGGTCCACACTTTCCAGGGTGTCTAGTATCACTGGCCAACCCCATTAAATGCCAGTAGGGCTCCCCTTTGGGCGATAAAATGCCCCCACCAAGGTCCAATTGCCCCAGGAGGGGAGTCTCTCTCTTCTTGGGACTCCCTGAGACGCAGGAGGGGACAGCCAGGAAGGTTGTCTAGTTTGGGGGCCAGCGAGTGTCTGCAGTCCTCTTGGACAAGGAAATCTGCAGAAATCCAGCTCTTGGATGGATCCACGAGGAGCATAGGGTGCGGAGGCCGGCGGGTGGCAGGAAGGGGGAAGAACTTCGCAGGAACTGTGACCGGAAAGCCCGCTCCAGCTCCCATCCCTGGCTCGCAGGCTCCGGGTTTCCCGAGGCAGCGAGGCTACGGCAGTCCCTTCCCAGACGGTGGCGCTAAAGAGCCTCGGACAGGCGGAGGCCCTGCGGTTGGCGCAGCGTGAAGCAAGGGCTGACTCAGCCTTCACAGATGATACAGCAGTACTGCTGACGATGACGGGGACAACAACAGCTACTATTTATTGAATAATTAGCAAGTTCTTTACTATCTTTTTCGTGGAATTTTAACAACCTATTTATTACAGGTGAGCAAACAAGTTCAGGCGGTCGCGAGGAGCTCAGGAAACCGAGTCATTGAAACGAGGCCAGGGCACGGTCCCCGAGATTCCGCAGCTGCTCCTTCTCATCTCACGCGGCAGACTGCAGGGGGGGCTGCTGCCAGCCCTTCTCCCCTCCCTGCCAGGACTTCAGCGGGCCAGGGGCCGCCCCGCCGGCGCCCTCTGGCCCCGCGTCCCCCTCCCACGGGGACGGCAGGTGCAGGGGCGCCCAGTCCAGCCCCGCGAGGCGCCAGGCGGTGCGCGATGCCCCGCGTCCAGGATGGCGAGCCGGGAAGCGGTGACTTCTCCCAGGAATCTTCTCCCAGGAGATCCCAGTGCTAGACGGGTTGTGGTTGGTTAGCAGGGGCTTGTGGAGCCGGCTTCTTGGACTTCATGCCTGCATGTGTTTGCAACAGAGGCTTTTCTCCGAGACCCAGCTTGGGATCTCAGGCCCAGAAGCAGGACCGGAGGTCTCTAGTTGGGGGGGGGGGGGGGGCACCTGATTCAGTTCCTCCAGAGGGGACTCTGGTGTGAACCCTTAACTTGAACCCCTTGCCTGCACAGCCAGAATGGTCATTTTCTTTCTGTGCCTGAGATCTTTGTGGGCAAGGCCAAGTCTGCTATGTCCTTTTAACCCTTGCTCCACTGTAATTAATACAATAATCGGGTACATAGCACTAATAATTAAGGTAGCTGCTTTTTTTTTTTTTTTTTGTAACATTTTTCACAGCACCTCATTTGGTCCTCGGAACAACCTTGTTAGTCAGATGTTACTGTTTTCCCATTCTATAGATGAGGAAATGGGAGGCCTAAGTCACACACCTGGAATGAGGCAGAACCAGGTCTTGAATCCAGGTCCCCTCATTCCAAGCCCCTGCTCTCAGCAAGAGATTCATGTCCTGCTGTGGAGTCCTCTGAGGGAGTCCCTGCAGAAATCGTTCTACTTGAAGGCACAGTGTCTAAAGCACTTTAGCAGTTCCTTTAAAAAGTAGCAAGATTTGGTACTTGCTTGCAAAGTATTTAAAGAACTTTGCACGCATGAACCAGTTTAAGAGTACAGAATTTCAGTAAGAGACACAGAGCAGGTGTTATGTTTCCTGTTTCACTGAGGGAGCAGCAGAGAGACTCATCCATAAGTCATGGGTCCTGTCGGGATCCCTGGGTCAGGAGGGTGATAGAGAGTGCAGCTGGGGATTTCCCAGATCTGTTCCCTGTTCCCACCCTCAGTGTAGAATTTGCAGCCAAAGGGTAATTATAAAAGGTGGGGGATACAGAGTTCAGAGGCAGGCATGGAGCTCCAAACAGGCAGGGCAAGACAGGTGAGGCAAAATGCCAAGCCAAGCACGCTGGAAATGATGGGGAATCAAAGTCAATCGATATGTGTATCTGGAGGACTTCCTGGAGTCAGAGGCCATGAGTTCAGGAACTGGATTCCAGGTGGGTGAGATTTGGTGTTCTCCAGGCCAGGCCAGCATGGACCTCCATGCTCGCCCCATGGTCCACCATGATCCACCATCTTCATTACAGAGAGCAATCCATAGAGCTAGAGGAAAAAGTCTAGAGTGAATCACGAAGCCAAACAGAAAAACCCAGATGTGAAGGCAAACAAGAAGGAGCAAGCTGATTCATTTCTGATTCATTTCTTCAGGGACGAGGCTGTAGCAGCCCGAGCGGGGATCAGTGGTGTCCCTCGCTGACAGAAAAGGAACCCTAAACTCACACAACAAATAGGTGTCAGTGCCAACAAAAGAGCTCCAGTCTCTTAACCATCTACCCAGTTGCTGTCGCTTCTCGCCCCCACACTGCAGGGTGATGGAGGCAGCTCTGAAGGAGGCAGTTCAGATGTCCATGTTCTGATTGGTCCCCAACACTCCATATTTAGCATTATGATTCATCCCTCTCGAAGCCTTGGGGTTGCATGTTGCCACCGTAGACAAGAAGGCTCTTTGGGTTGCTTCTAGAATTCCAAGCTGGAAACACCCCCAGGGAGAAGATCAGGTCAACCCCGTATGTCTGTTCAGGCCAAGGCCCTTCCTGGAGCTCAGATGTGTACCGAGAGGCTCTCAAAGCAGGATCAAGCAGTTTCACATCTTTTGCTAATAACCGTTATTTTTTTCCTTAAGTAAATGACATTATAGATAAATTAGGAGAACACTCGGTAAAGGAAAAAATGGACCCATGCTATGAACACTCCAAGCTGAACTGGTTTTCAGTTACTCCAGGTTCTTTTCTCTTCCTCGCATTGGCATTTGCCGTTTTGGGGTTGCTGAGATCATGGTCATATATAAGGTACACTTTTAAAAATCACTTAAAATGAAATCACAAGTGCTTTTTTATGTTGTTATGGAGTCTTCATAATTGTTATTGGCTCCGTCTGCCTCGCAGGAGGCTATAGGACATCGTTTAGCGCTCAGAGTCCAGATGCCACAGGAAGACCGAGGGCTAGGTGCTGGCAAATTGTCAGGTGACTCTGCACAACACGACCCACAGCGGGGAGTGGGCCTATGCTGGCTTCGGGAGGTGGGGGTGGAGGAGAGATGGGGAAAACAAGAGAAATGGAAGGCATAGGGTCTGTCCCATAGCTGGCCAGAAGCTCTGGTTCTCATCTTTTGTAGAGACAGGGTGAACAGACAGGAACAGGAAGTGTCATTCGGATGAAGGGTTTATGAGACCCAGGAGTCAAGCACCGTCACTTCCTGGTTCAGGTGTGAACAACACAGTGGCTGTAAGTCAGGAAGGCAGGGATGTCAGCAGAGCTTGCCATGCTCTGGAAAATGGCCCAGATGCAGCCTTTTCATGTGGGTGGAGCCGTTGGTGCAGAAGTAGAGTGCCACCCGCCCGTGACTTTCACAAGCAGGCTGGAGCAGGACGGAAGTAGATCTGGTCCTCAGCACATGTGAGACACTTCAGCGGACTCTAAGAGCTGAATGAGGGACTCTGAGGCAGGGGCTTGAGATGGCCAAGGAGTCTGAGGACTATGGACATCAACATTAATGGACTCATGTCCTCACCCACAGGCCAGACAGACTGGAAAGAGTTCAGGGGTTTAGACATGACTTCCTTTGTTTGATTTTCTTAGGAGAGATTCCTAGAAGCAGGAGTACTGAATTAAAGAGCACCAAAGTTTTTTCTTTCACCCCATGGGATTCCCAGAGCCAGTTCTCAGGCCCAGCTACCATGTTCTCCTTTTCCTTCCTAACCCAGACCCAGGGGCTCAACCACTTGCACTCACTCTTTAGTGTTGCCCCATCTCTGCCCCCGGGTTGATCCCCATCCAAGACCATCCCACCCCCTGCCAGCCATCTCCTTTCTCACTGCTTCTACAGACAACTCATGGGTCCCCTTCATTTTCAAGCACCCCTTGCAAGAACACAGTAACAGAATAACTGAGATGTTTAAAAGAAGGAAAAAAGTGCAAAAGCTTTAGAAGTCTCACAAAGTTTTGTTAGTTGTAAATCATTAGAATCCCTGTTTCTCTCTTAAAATAATTTCCAGATATCTATTTAAGACATCAGGTCCTCTTCGTTTGGGACCACATTAAAGATACAGGAGTCTAGGCCAGCAGGGCCTGGTCAGGAAAATGAAACCACACCAGTTATTTTAACAGAGAGAAGGTCATGTAAAGAACTGAGTAATCAGGTATTGGAGGACAGACAGAAGGAGACACTAGATAGCACAGAAATAATAACCGCAGGAGACAGCTCCCAACCCACGGCTGAGGAACATAGAAGTTTGGGGAAGCTTTCCACAGAACTGGGACCCAAGTATTAAAGATTTAATTGTACCCCTCCAAAAAATATATGGAAGTCCTAACCTTCAGGACCCCTGAATATGGCCTTTGGAAACAGGGTCCTTCCTGAGGTAATCAAGTTAAAATGCGGTCACGAAGAAGGCCCTAATCTAATATGGCACTGTCCTTATAGACACGGGAAATGTGGACACAGAGACAGAGATGCAGAGGGAAGACAACATGAAGACACACAAGGAGATCGCCGTGTGACTGGAGTGATGTCCCTGTGAACCAAGGAAGACCAAAGACTGCTGGCAAGACCAGAGGAGGGAAGAAAGGATTCTCCCTTCTGGCTGTCATTGAGAGAACAGCCTGTGGACAAGTTCATCTTCTGGTCCCCGCAGCTGTAAGAGAATGAATTTCTGGTGTTTTCAGCCACTCACCTGTGGGTGCTTTGTTTGGGAAGCCAAGGAAAGACTGCTGGCTGGAGGTACTCTGAGGGGAGACCCTGAAGCTGACTCTGGGAGCAACTAGAGGCTCGAACAACCACCCCTGGAGCCCTCCGCTACTGCCGGGGTGGGACGCCATTTTTGGCCCGAGGCTGACAGAGACAACGAGCAAGCCCTTATCACATGCTTTCTCCTCCAGCCTTCCAGTCTTCCTTTTAATTGCTCCTTGGCCAATGTCCGCATCACAGGGGCCACCTTTCAGGGAGAAACATGGAGTGCCGAACCCCAGCATTGCAGAGCTGACTCCGGTGGGGGGATGGGGAGCTGAGAGGCAAGAGCTTAAGAAGCAGCATGGGGCATGGAAGCTCCAGTGGAAAACACAGTCACAGCTTTATTTTCATTGTCCTCTCTCTGGGAGCCAGCATTTCCTTCCCTTATGAATGTGGGCCAAAAATAAATGGATAAAACCGCAGTAGTGTAAGCAGTAGCTGTAATTCCATCACCAGTGTTTTCATTGCACATTACAGATGCAGCAGATATTTCAAAATACCATTTATGCTTATCATCACTACTTTAAAATTATAGGTGTTGGACTCGCTGCTAGACCTAGTAATTTCGTGTGCTAATAGAGAAGAAAAATAATGCCAACATGATTTTGTTTTGTAATGTGTTCATTACTCGATTTTTTTGTAGGGCTCCCTCAGCCTTCAATTATTATTATATTTTATGTATAAAAATTCTTATTTGGGGAAGATGCTCAAAGATGACACTAGACCAGCAAAGGGGTCTATGGCACCAAGAAAAGGTGAAGGACCATTAGAAGGGAAGAGGGATGAATAGACAGAGCACGAAGGATTTTTAGGGCAGTGGTACTGTTCTGTGTGGTGGATACAAGACCTTATTCATTTGTCCAAACCCATAGAATGTACGGCACTAACATACTGTGGAGTCTGGGTGATGATGATGTGTCAGTGTAGGGTCATCGATTGTAACCCATGGACAACTATGCTGAGGGCTATCAATGGTCGCAGAGGCTCTGGGGGGGGGGGGATGGGGTAAATGGGCAACCTCTGTACCTTCCTCTCAATTCTGCTGTGAACCTAAAACTGCTCTAAAAAGTAAAGCGTATTAAAAAAAAAAAGCGATGATCCTCTGGCTTAGACCAATCCTTTCTTCTTTATTCCAGAAAGTGGGTCTCATCTAATAGTGGCATAAACACTGGATCAGTGGGTAAAGCATGGGATTCTTGTTCTCAACACAAGCATGAAGGAGGAGAATATTGGGAGCAGTGGCTTGACTCCAGCCATCTTCCGGGTGACTCCCCACATGATTGCTGCTTTCTCAGGCATCCGTTGGTAGAATAGGAGGCTTGTCCTCCATCTTCCCAGGACTCAAATGTGGGCCAGCTCCCAGGCAGGGCCTGCTCCGTGGCTGTCCACACAGGCCTCCCCACTCTGACAGGGCTGCATTCACCTCAAAATTCTGCTGTTGCTGTCTGGAAATTCTGAACAATTTTAAGCAAGGGGCCCCTCATTTCCATTTTGTGTAGCCAGGCCTACTGCTAGGAAGTGCACAGTCTGGGCTCTAGAATTCCAAATATTTAGGGTATGAGAATGTGCTCTCATCCCTCACAAGAAGTAATCATTCACTTCTGCCATTTACTAAAAGCCAAGTCTCACTCCACTGACTTCTCCCCAAAACCCTAATAACAGTTTATTTTTCTACCTGAGGGAAGGACAAACAGGTGATCGTGGATTCTTCAGATATTCTTGATGTCTTCATATCTTTGAGAACTCCTAATTGAGAGAAATGGATAAAGTTTCTCAAAACGACATTTGACATCACTCAGAAACTTAAAAGATTTCTACACCATCCCCACGTTGTGCTGGGGTATGCTTGGCTTATATTATTTTGTTTGTTTGTTTTTTTAACATTCCTGATTAGAGGTGCTATGAAACTCCCAGAAACAAGACTTCCCAGGTATTGATAGTTCAGTCCCCAAGGGGTGTGGTTCAAAGGCCTCAAACTTGTACCTTCCTCAGGAAAAACCGGCCCCAGGCCCACTACAGCCTAGGAAGCTCGCACCTGCCTTTCTGAATCTGGACTGGAGCAAA
The DNA here is from genome assembly GCA_003697995.1 of Taxidea taxus jeffersonii. Classification (NCBI taxonomy): domain Eukaryota; kingdom Metazoa; phylum Chordata; class Mammalia; order Carnivora; family Mustelidae; genus Taxidea; species Taxidea taxus. Next base: position 27,652 of record ML108512.1, on the reverse strand, counting down.
AGACAGCTAGAGCCCACAACTAAGGTTTTAAAGGCTTTATAAAAACAAAACAAAACAAAAAAACCTTTTTTCATTGATTACTTTACCACAGAAACGAGTTGCCAGAGGAGGATAAAATCCCTCATCAGCCACATGTCCAGAGCAGCAGCGCTGTGTTCCTGAGTCAAGGGCTGTCTCCCCATAACTGAGCTGTCAGAGGTGGAGGTTTTGTGAAGCCACCGAGGAAGACCACAGGGCAGTGAGCAGTCCTCAGTTGGATTCTGAGTCTGTGAGGTTTTTCTCACACATAAACCCACATGCTTCTGATTAAATCAGAAGCTTATTTGGGGGCGCATACAGGGTGCCTGAGAGCACAGTTCTGTAGCTAAACTCTCAAGCTACACCAGCCATGAGCTCCTGAGTGAGTTTTACCACACTGTGCTTTAGTTGCCTCGTTCAAACAATGTAAGTGGGGCGCCTGGGTGGCTCAGTGGGTTAAAGCCGCTGCCTTCAGCTCGGGTCATGATCCCAGGGTTGTGGGATCGAGCCCCGCATCGGGCTCTCCGCTCTGTGGACAGCCTGCTTCCTCCTCTCTCTCTCTGCCTCTCTGCCTACTTGTGATCTCTGTCTATCAAATAAATAAATAAAATCTTAAAAAAAAAAATTCTCTAAAAAAAAAAAAAATGTAAGTAATGAGGCCCTCACCTCACTGGGGTTGCTGGGAGGATTACATGAATGAACCAACGGAAAGCACTCAGAAGAGAGCTTGGCATAAAGTACATACTCTGTAAATGGTAGCTTGCAACTACGCCTGTAGTTTACTCTAGGTGCCTGGGAAATTCAAGTCATGGTCTCTGTGTTCTAGAAATGTGGTATTAAAATTGTGCTTCTTGGATCCTTGAAGGTTCCAGTGATATATATTCATGATGGTGGAGAAAGGTGAGGGGTAGAGGATAGGGAGCAGGCAGACTTTACCTCCTACCCCACTTAAGACAAGAATCTTTAATGTATACATTGAGTTTTCAGATAAGATTTCATTTGAAGAAAACACCCCAAGAAAGCCTAAAAAGTGTTTGAAAACCACTGGTGTTGGGACCAAGCAAGAACAAGGAAATCCACCCAGAAGCAAGTAAGTAGTCCTACCTGACTGAATGTGATTAGGTTTTGTGCCCTTCGGGGTCATGGGAGGAAAGAAGTGGCATGCACTCAAAGGCATTGTTAGAGAACGGCATCACGAAGGGACTACTGGTGTAGGTAGGGTTTGGGGGACCATTACCTCTCATAGGCCTTGTAGACACTGCTTTTAGGCAATAGGCTTGAGCAATGGAAACTTGAACAAAGCAAAAGGGCCCACAGTGACCACTGAGCTGAATGAAAAGAGGCTCATTAAATGACCCACCTCCAAATAGCCATGGGCCCTAACTAACCAATAGGATGCTTACAACCAGGCACAGACAGTTACCAAAAAAGGGAAAACTCCATACTTCCCTATACAGCCTCACTCCACCATATAAATGTAATCCCTCACCATTGCCTCATGGCATATGGTCTTTCCTTTGCTCTCCTGCCCACTGCTCCCTTGCAGTGTATTCAATAAACTTCTATCTTCTTCTTTCTGCTTTAGGTGAACTCTTTCACAGGCTGCACCACCAGCACCCACCCAATCAGAACACCCCAAAGAGGGGAGGGGAAGGAGTGTTTGTTTCCAGAGAGGATAGATGTTTAAAGAGGGTGCCTGACAGCAGTTGAAGTGTTTGTGGAGAGAGGCAGCCAACCTGTGGGAACCTGTTAGGGATGGAGCCAGAAGAATGAAGATTTGGACCACACTCTCTGTCTGCCCTTTTATCCCTTCAGAGGCTCCCAAAGGCCAAACCCAACCAGAAGTCAGAGGTCAAAGGAATCTATTGATATACTGACAGAGCCCAGTGTGCTGGTAAATAAATATTTAACAACAAGCTCTGAGGTAGGTGTGTGTATGCCTGTTTGTAGTGTTTGCCAATTTTCAAGGTGTAAATATTCCTACTAGGGTCACCAAGCATGAAGTTAGGAGGATATGCACATTATCAGCTCTTGTGGGCTCCCACACATCACCTAAGTAGACCATAGGGTCAGCCTCCCAGGACACAGAGTGGGTTGGGAAAGGATGGAAAGTGAACCTGGAAAGGCAAAAAAAAGATGTCTATTGCTGGTGTTGCTGCCCATGCTGCAGCTGCCAACATCAGACCAAGGGTTCTGACATCCGGAGCAAAGGCTTTGGTGCCTTCATCTTCACCATCAACATGATTGCCATCTGCAAGGCTAATAAAGAATGGTTAAATCATCTAGCAGGTCAATAATGTAGATGAGAGAGGGAATGAAACAGTGAATGAAAGAGAAAGAGAAATAGATTCCATTCCAGGCTGGGAAGGGTCTGCATTCTCTATAGGTAACTATGTTGTGAATAAAGAGATAAAGAGGTGGGGGTGGGGGGTTGTACTTCTCTAACTTCAATTAACTTCATATGATAGCCCAATAGCTAGGCATAGGTCCTGTGGAGGAAGGAGGAGTGACTTACCAGAAATGGGAATCCCAGGGGTGGAGCCAAGACTTAATATATCATGTGGCACAAGCTCAAGGTCATAGTACCATCCTGTTATCTGGTGGCAGGGGAGTGGCTGCAGAGCCATTACTGACTGTTCTGGAACCTGTGTTGGCTGGCCCATCTTGGCTGAACCACTGACGAAGGGAGCAAGGTTCTGTGATGCTTTGGGCCCTAGTGCTATTCTTCTGCACATGGCAGGCATAGCCCCAATCCTCAGGAATAGTGTAAAACAGGGGTTCAATAACCACCACCACTTACTCACCAGACCCACTACCATCACCATTATCCACACCAAAGTCTCAAATTCTCCTTCTAAGACCACAATATCATCAACATTCTAAGACCACAACATCATGACATTACCAGGTAAAACTGCAGGCATAGAGGCTGGTCCAAACAGAGAGACAGGTCCAAAAGATGACTCTGTGACAAAAGAAATGATAACAAAAGTGAAATCTTCCCTTCCTCTCCCCAGACCCACCTCTGCATCAAATGTTTCCATTTTCTTCCAAGAGTGATGTACTGCTGGACAGGTAATGTACATTTGTGTTGACAATCCCTTCTCCTTATGATTTGGGAGGAGGATTCAAACAGCATCCACTTCCATTGTTTATGGGAAACCAGGGGCACTGAACAGACCTTCCACCAACCAGGGGGTAATTAAAGGCAACAAAACCACCATGGGGTTTTGAAGACATCCTGAGACATAAAGGATGGAGAGCAGAGTACTCAGCATAGAGGAAGAGCATACCCTTGAGCACTGTTTAATATATGAGACAGAAGAAAATGCTAGAAAACAGACTGTAAAACAAGATTTTAACAAAACGGAGGAAGGACTAAGATATCAGTGAATCTGGCTAATGGGCAGAGAAATAGAAAAGGAAATTGATGAGGCAGGGAAAATGAAAAGTGAAAAATCCTACTTAAAAAATTTAAATGCATTAGTATCAGAAAAGAACAAGCACAAAGCTGCAGAAAACATAATCCAAATATGAAGGGTAAGTTTGCCAAACTCTATGATAATATAAAAGAAAAGAATGACAAAATAAAAACTACATATATAAGAACTACACAAGAAAGACCTGCCATCTGGGCGATTGTTTGTCTCTGAAGTAGAATGAGGAACCAAGGAAGCAAAAGCAAAATCGTAGAGATTATACAGTAAGAGAAATCTTTCTTTCCTTTGAAAAAATTTTGTGGTACAGTGACTAGAAGCCTGGGCTCTATAGTGAAGTAGACCTAAGTTCCTATCCCAACTCTGTTGATGATCTTCTATCAGTCCTTGAACCTCGGTTTCATCATCTGTAAATTGGGAGGGATAATAGCTGTCACCTCATAGTGTTGTCATAAGGTAGACATATATAGCACTTAGCATTATATCTGTCATAAGGTAGACATATAGAGCACTTAGCATTATATCTGGCAGAAGTTTCAACATTTCAAAGGGACTCACTGAGTACAAAACAAAGTTAATCATAAGAACCAACCCATAGATACACGTGATAGTATTTGTAAATATCAAGATTTGGGGGAAAAACTTATAAGCATTCCTAAAAAGGAAGAAAATCCATCTAACTTCAATCTTCTCCTATAAAACCATATTAGATGCTAAAAAAAGACATGTCAACTATTGCAGTTTCGAGGGCTTAAGGATCAAGATTACGGACTCAGTCAAATCCTGTAGAAAAACAACAAAGAAACAGTCTCAGCTGTGCAAGGCCTCTGAAAGTGTTATCTTCCTTCTGTATCTTTCCTAAGATAAGTTCCAGAAGGCTTCTTACAGAAACCAAGACATACAACAAAGAAAGAACTCAACAAAGGTTAATTTATGCTGTAAAAGGATGAAGGGTGAGCATTAACACCTGTTCTATGTTGAATGAAGCCTAAATAATTATTGGAAATATGATTATAAGATAGAATGCAAATGTCAAAAAAATTTAAGTATAACCTCTATGTAATTTCAGATTATACCAACAAAAATAAAAGTAAAAGTAAATGGAAGTAAATGCACAGTAAGTCTTTCACCTCACTAAGGGGGGAATTAATAACTACTGTTTCATTCTTATCATTGGTGATAATAGAACCAAGGATATTTTTAGAAATATAAAAAGTAGGCACTAGTACCATTTAAAATACCATTTGTATTAGGGTAGGCAAACTGCTAAGACAAAGAGTCCCATGATATCAGTGATGTATCACAGCAAATGTATTTCACGAACTCATAGCAGAGTCCATGGTGTTATGAAGAAGATAGGGAAGCGTTCTGCCCACAAGGCCCACCTAGACATGTGGAAAGCAAGAAATCTTGCTTAGCTGTATGCCTAAGATGAAGAGAAGGACATGGATTCAAATGAAGACCAGGAGTCTGGTCATGTAATATTTGCGCTCCCTTCATCCTTCAGAGAGAAGGCTCTCTTCCAGTATCAAAACTGCATTAGTCAGGCTTCAGTCAAGAAAACAAAAACTAGTCTAGTATTTCCAATAAGGAATGCAAAAGAGAACTGGATGCTTAGAGAATTGTTGGAAGATTGAAGGAAGCAGAGGTCAAGATGACTGTGGTACACTGTTGGGAAAGGATGATTTTTTTAATGATTCAGCCCAGTGAAGCATCAAAGCAGGCACCTTGCAAGGTCTCCCTGGGAAGCTGCTGCAGGCTTCATGTAACACAGAAACCAGAATGTCACCATCTGCCCATGTAACAGTCTGCCGCTGGGTAGTGGAGAACAGATGTCTTCTCCTTCTCTTCACCTTCCTAACCTCACATGATGACTTTTCACCAGTAGACCCTGAACTGGAACCCGAGTGGCAAGTGATTCTGGGAAATAGGTGCTCAGAAGGGGTCAAAGATGATAATGAGCTGAGAGCAGACCTTCTAAATCATGGAGGGAAAATCCATAGAAAACATGGTACAGTCAATTCTCATTATTGGCAGTGGTTATGTTTTCAAAGTCCTCAAAAAACACTGAATTAGCAAATACTGAACCACTGCTCCTAGGGCAAATATAGGGTTAGGTTCCTATAAGCTTCTGGTCACAATGTTTATATCCATTGATCAATACATAACTGTATTTTTTTTCTGTCTAAAGAGACCTTTTAAATATATATTGTTGATGCATTAACTTTGAACTTGCAGCCAATAGCACCATAACCAATACCTGAATGAAGCTTGTCTAACACAATATTTTCTTGGTGAAGCACATCATAGCCTTCTTGTACTTAAGAACACCAGACAGCCCTTCAACGCTGTGCTTGGGGATCATTTCAAATGGCAAAATCACCACCAAAAGGCACAACAATGTCAAACCATGGTACTACATAGACCATGTAAAGTACTCCTGTTTACAAAATGAGAGCTGAGACAAAAGAACAGTCCTCCTTTTGACCTCAGCCAGAAACATGTATGTCAGGCAACTCAAAATTTTCACTGCTCTGTGCAAGTCTGTGTATGACTGCAAAAATGCCACACATGTGGACCTTGAGTTTACAAACCAATTTACTTAGTATGTGAGTTTGCAAATACAGAATCCACAAATGATAAGGATCAACTATACATATAACAAAACAGAAAGGAAACAAAGAAGTAAAATCAAAAACAAATCTGAAACACACATTTAAAACAATCAGTGTAGAGGTGCCTGGGTGGTTCAGTGGGTTAAGGCCTCTGCCTTTGGCTCAGGTCATGATCCCAGGGTCCTGGCAGCAAGCCCTGCATCGGGCTCTCTGCTTGGCGGGGAGCCTGCTTTCTCCTCTCTCTCTGCCTGCCTCTCTGCCTACTTGTCATCTCTGTCTGTCAAATAAATAAAATCTTAAAAAAAAAAAAAACTCAGGGGGCGCCTGGGTGGCTCAGTGGGTTAAAGCCTCAGCCTTCGGCTCAGGTCATGATTCCAGGGTCCTGGGATCGAGCCCCACATCGGTCTCTCTGCTCCGTGGGGAGCCTGCTTCCTCCTCTTTCTCTGCCTGCCTCTCTGCCTACTTGTGATCTCTGTCTGTCAAATAAGTAAATAAAATCTTTAAAAAAAAAAAAACCTCAGTGTATACTGGGTGTTTACCCCAAAGGTACAGATGTAGTGAAAAGAAGGGCCATCTGTACCCCAATGTTCATAGCAGCAATGGCCATAGTCACCAAACTGTGGAAAGAACCAAGATGTCCTTCAATGGACAAATGAATAAAGAAGATGTGGTTCATATATATAATAGAGTATCATGCCTCCATCAGAAAGGATGAATACCCAACTTTGGTATCAACATGGGGGGGTTGGAAGAGATTATGCTGAGTGAAATAAGTCAAACAGAGAAAGTCAATTATCATATGGTTTCATTTATTTGTGGAGCATAAGGAATAACACGCGGAGGACATTGGGAGATGGAGAGGAGTAGTGAGTTGGGGAAAATCGGAGGGGGAGACAAACCATGAGAGACTGTGGACTCTGAGAAACAAACTGAGGGTTTTGGAGGGGAGGGGGGTGGGGGGTTGGGCTAGCCTGATGGTGGGTATTAAGGAAGGCATGTATTGCATGGAGCACTGGGTGTGGTGCATAAACAATGAATTTTGGAACACTGAAAAAAATTAAATTAAATTAAAAAATAAAATGATCAATGTAATCAAGGGTGCCTGGGTGGCTTGGTCAGTTGAGATCTGACTCTTAATTTTAGCTCAGGTCATGATTTCAAGTCCCACTTTGGGCTCCACACTCAGTGCAGAGGTCTGCTTGTCCCTCTCCCTCTGTTCCTCCCCCAGCTCTGTGTCTCTGTCTCTGCCTCTCTTACTCTCTCAAATAAGTAAATAAATAAATGTCTGTTAAAAAAATAAATAAAATGATCAGTATAACCAAAGGCGAATGAAAATTACTAAAGCAAATGTTCACAGCACATGAGGCAGCACTGGTCATCCATCAAATTATAAGGGCAGATTAAAATTTTGGTAAACTGTAAATGACTACTAACTTTCTTGAGAGAAATGTTATAGTAAATATTAAAGCCTTAGAAATATTCAGACTCTGACCTAGCATTGCACATCTAGAAATTTTAGCTGGATAGGGCTACATGTACACCAAGATTTAATTTAGAACAATATTTATCTCAACAAAATTTATAGTAACAAAAGAGAAAGTGTAGATAACATTATGTTTTATAATAGAAGACTGGCCAACTAAATTACAGTACCTCTATAAAATAAAATACTATGTAGCCTTTAATCATAAAGGTATAGAATGATACTACATAGGAAAATGCTCATCAAAGTTTACATCTACAAAAAAATTAGAAAATAGTATATAGTTTTTTTCCATTTTTTCTATTTTTATATCTTAAAAACAGATGTATAATTATCTCAAAATGTAAAAAAAATGTAATTTAAAGGTAAATTTCTTTTTTTTTTTTTTAAGAACTCATGACCCCTAGAACAAGACCTGAGCTGAGAGATCAAGAGTCAGATGCTTAATTGACTGAGCTACCCAGGGACCCCCAGGGTAAACTGCTTAACAAAAATCTTAGCAAATTTGGATGGAAGCAAGCGTATTGAAAGAGTTAAATATTCTAATGCCAATAATATCATGTGACTTGAAACTGACTATGTTAGTTAGGGTAATGCCAAAGATACCACTATTATTTGAGTCCCCCCGCCGCCAAAAGAATTCAGACAGCTTCTTTGAAAGGAAATAAACAGCATAACTTACACATGATTTATTTGTGTACCTAGAAAACCCAACTAAATAAATAAATATCTTTTAGAAATTATCAGAATTAAGTTAGATCTGTAAAAATAAATATAATAGGCACGTGAAAAGATGATCAACATCACTGGTCGTTAAAAAGTCTTACCACACTGAGTACTGGCAAAGGATAAGGATATAGAACTGAAACTCTCATTTACTCCTGTTGAGAATGTAAAAGGATATGATCATTTTGAAAATAGTTTGGAAAACAGGCCAACTGCTAAAAAAAAAAGAAAAAAAGAAAGAAAAAGTTAAACATATACCTCCCCGATGACCCAGCCATTGCACTTGTAAACGTTTACCCAAGAAAAAACAAATCATATGTCCCTTGTACACACTGTCAGATGTTCACAGAAGCTTTATTCATACTTGGCCCAAACTAGAAACAAGCAAATATCCATCGGCTGGCAAATAGACAAGTAGAGTGTGGTCTATCCATATGATCGAATACTAGACAGCAATGAGAAGAAACAAATTATTGATATACAAAACAACATGGATGAATTTCCATGTAACTATGCTGAGAGGACAAGCAAAAAAGTATAGGTACTCTGTGATTCCATTAATAAGAAATTCTCAAAAATGTAAATTATCTATAGCGCCAGAAAGTAGATGAGTGTTGCCTCCAGCCAGGAGCTGACACTAGGGAGGAATGGCTGACAAAGGGACATAAGGAATCTTCTGGGGCCGATGGGTTTTTATAAAGGAATATATATGTCAAAACTCAAGGAAGTATGAATCACAGACCTGTACTCTAGAAACAAATCACACATCATATGTTAATTAATTGAATTAAAATTTAAAAACTCATCAAAGTATACACTTTAAATATGTGTTATGTGTCAATTATACCTTAATAAAGCTGAAAAAATAGAATAAATAAATAGAGTAACCCATACACACTGTTTTTACGTACAAGGAATAACCCAGCTAGATGTTTCTTTTTTTTTAAGATTTTATTTAACGGACGGAGATCACAAGTAGGCAGAGAGGCAGGCGGGCGGCCGGGGGAAGCAGGCTCCCCGCTGAGCAGAGAGCCCGATGCAGGGCTCGATCCCAGGACCCTGGGATCATGACCTGAGCCAAAGGCTGAGGCTTTAACCCACTGAGCCACCCAGGTGCCCCCCCTCCCAGCTAGATGTTCTTAATGGGAAAAGTTCTTATTCAACATTCCAACACAAAATACAAAATAACCCATAATAAATTTAACAAGCAGTGTGGAAGGCATATGTGAAAATAAAAGACCATAAGCCTTTGCAATTATTTGAATCTTTGAAAATCCCTGGAAAAAAGATTTGAATAAATGAGAAGACACAATATGCTCCCATTTTGTTGAAGTGGATGCTAGGATGTGCCATCCATATTTCCCACTTCAGAACCAACACACTCATTCCTTTAGTTGCCAAGAGTGTTGGCTGCTGACAGCTCCTACCTGCTTGTTCTCGAGGAAACTCCCTCATCTGAAGAAAGCGGCCTTCTCTCCAAGGTAGTTCTCAGGTGACTGCTGAGTGGTTGGGGAAGAGTTTCACAAAGGCCTGGACCTCTTTGCCTCAATTTGGGTCAACTATGAAGTTCCATCCTATTCCCAGAACTTTCTGGAGTCAGCTGAGGCTCCTGTCCATGACTTTATTACAATTCAACCCCTTGCTCTGCCTAGTCCCACTTCTTTCATACCCAGAGAGGTACTTTTTTTTTTTAAAGTTTTATTTACTTAAGTTATCTCTACACCCCACGTGGGGCTCATACTCACAACTCCTAGATCAAGAGCCGCACACTCTTCTGACTAAGCCAGCCAGGCACCAAGCCCCTCCACCTGCCCCCACAAGGGACTTCTTCATAAACCTACTACATGCAAATCTTCCTCTCAGAGTCTGCTTCCCAGTGAACTAGACCTACAACAAAAGGTGAGGGTATCATTTCGATCCAAATTAAAGTACAGTTGACCCTTGCACAACCGGGAGGTTAGGGGACCAACTCCAGCATATAATCAAAAATCTGCACATAACTTTGGACTTCCCCCAAATTTAACCACTGAGAGCCTACTGTTGACTGATGCTTTACTGATAACATAGTCAATTAACACTGTATTTTGTATATTACATGTACTGCATACTGTATTCTTACAATAAAGTAAGGTGGAGAAGAGAAAATGTTATTAAGAAAATCACAAGGAAGAGAAACTACATTTACAGCACTACACTGTAAAAAATCCTTGTAGAGGCAGTGGTCCTGATGGTCCTCCAGATCTGTCTGTTGCTTCAAAAGTGCTTGGACAGAACAGACCCAGGGACACCCCTTCTTTCAGCCTCCAACCATCCTCCAACCTCTTTTCCAGTCATGACCTTTAGAGGCATCTTCTCAGCCATCCTCTGCCTCTGGAACCAGTCAATACCATGTCTGAGCTTAGCTCTTTATTGCTGAGCAACCATAAGCTCCCAGATGCATCAGAATTATTCCACTGAGGTGGAAGCTGCCATCAGCTGCTTGGTCAACGTGCATCTGCAAGCCTCCTACGCATTTCTCTCCCTGGGTTTCTATTTTGACCATAAAGATCTGGCTCTGGAGGGCGTGGACCACTTCTTCTGAGAGTTGGCAGAGGAGAAAAAAATGAGGACAGGCAGCATCCTTTGAAGATACAAAACCAGCCCAGGGCTGCGCCCTTTTCCAGGACACGCAGAAGCTGTTCCGAGATGAATGGGATAAAGCCCTGGATTCCATGGAATCCACATGGTCCTGGGGAAGAACCTGAAGCAGGCCCTCTTGGATCTGCATGTCCTGGGTTATACTCACAGAGACCCTCATCTCTGTAGCTTCCTGGAGAACTGCCTGGGTGAGCAGGCACAACTCATCAAGAAAATGGTAACCACCTGGTGAACTCCACAGGCTTGGTCCCCAGGTTGGGCTGGATGAGTATCTCTTGGAAAGGCTCACCCTCAAGCACACCCAGGAGCCTCAGGAGCCTAGCAGGCTTTAAGGGGCCCCCTGGCATCCCCCCAGTGCCAGGGCTTCTGCCTGAGGCTCCCCCTGCAGGCAGCTTTTTAACCACCTTGGAGGCCTCTCCCAAGCCATGGATCCAGTAAAAACAAGAAAGCTTTTCACAGGAAAAGAAGAAAAAATCCAAACGTAAGTGGACCTGTGCCATTCAAACCTGGGTTGTTCAAAGGTCCACTATATACACTTATTCAAAATCTATTTGAATAACAGTGAAATAATTTTATTAAGTGAAAATAACTAAGAAACTTGGAAGGGAAAAAAAGGCAACAAAGTTGGACTTCAAACACCAGAAATTAAATTTTATTCTAGAGCCATAATAATTTAAACAATATATTAATAATACTTACTAGAAAAAAAGTCGGTGAAACAGAAAACACCATACGCAATATAAGGCGCCTCCGGGATGACATCCTCCTTCTGTAATATTCTCTCTACTTCCTTGACTGTTTGAATCTTGTCTCTTCTCTGAGGATATTCATTCCCCTTTTCATGGAGGGTGCTCATTGCCTTACAGGGACACCAAAGGTAGTATCAGCATTCTCCTAAGTCTCTAATAATGCTCTCAAGATGTTACTTTTCCTCCCATACCAAATCCCTTTTTCTTAAGATCCAGCCATTTTGTTATTCCTCTTTCTACTCTTCTAATTAATAATCCACCAAAGTGAGCATCACACTTCTGTATTCATTGAGTACTTAGATACCTGGCTGTCTTCCTCTCCACCTTAGATCTGCTATCATCTTAAATGAATTCAGTTTCCACATGGGCAGCACCTCTAAACCCTAGCGTCTTAGTCCCAAGCCTCAATGACAATAAGCTCCAACTCCCTCCCCCTTCTACAATCAATTCCCATGACTACAGTGGCCCTTGTCATCCTGAGGAGCAGTTTTGCATCTGAAACTTTAACCCCCAACATTTCAGTCTATAAACCACTGCCTCCTCATCTTCCTGCCTTTGCACCACTCTCTTATTGCACAGAGACCCCATGGCAGTTGCCTGAACTCTGCAGCCTGTTAGGGTCTCCCAATCCCACCTGAAAGGTCTTCCTTTCTTTTTGAATGGGAACCCAACACTTTTGGCTCATGGTCCTTTTGTCCTTCCACCACAGTCACCCAGCAGATCCCCAATCCTAGCAATCTGACAGATGACTGTTGCTGAAGCAGCATTTTCATGGGGACTGGCATGATTGATGGGGTTCCATTTTCAGGTGTGCTCTCATGGCAGCTTGAAAATGCCTTTTACTCATCTTCTTTCTACTCTTTCCACCTTTTCTTCATAGCTGTTCCAGGGCATTCTTCTGGTGTTCCTTTCCTGTCCTTATACCCTACTGACAACTCTTCTTGAGGACTTTCTTCCTGTAGCTTCCTAGACCTCATACTCTCCAAGTTTTTCTCCTACCTGTCAATTTCCCAGCACTCACCTTCTCAAGCAGACTTCCTCATGTGTCCCTTAAATTTCATGCTCCTGGTGTTTGCTCTTCATCCTCTGTTGTCAACCACAGACAAGATTTCAACTATCACTTGTTTTCTGATAATACCATAACCCATTTTTCTAGCCCAGGCCTCCCTCCCAAACTCTAGAAGCCTATTCTCAACTTTGTAATGGACTTTACTACCTGGATGTTCTACCATCATCTCAGACTCTGCATGTCAAAAATGAAAAGATTAGGGTACCTTGGTGGCTCAGTCAGCTGAGCATTTGCCTTCAGCTCGGGTCATAATCCCTGGGTCCTGGGACTGAGCCTTGCCTCATGCTCCCTGCTCAGCTGGGAGTCTGCTTCTCCCTCTATCTCTGCCTGCTGCTCCCCCTGCTTGTACTCTCTCTCTCTCTCTGTCAGATAAATAAATAAAATCTTTTTAAAAAATATATGAGACAATTATCATCTCTCCATCTCAAGCCTGTTTCTCCTCTATTTCTTCTCCAGAATATAGAAGAGGAAATTCTTGCTCCTTTTTTCATTTGCCTCCTAATTTTCCATCCACTCCACTCAAAGTGGAAAAGTTACAAAACAGATTGGTCCTAATCCAAAACATAGACTGAAGTGCATTGACTGGTGGCACGAGATTACTGTAAACTAAATTCTGTGTATCCTCCACTCCTTGCTCTTCCTTCTCATTTGTGAGTGTGGTTGGACAGGCAAATTGACTTTGCCAGCTTTCCCACTCTATCTCACATGTAGGTAGGATGTTCCAATATTGAGACTCAGAGGAAGAGGAGCTAGACCCTTATCTACATGCTCCAGCCCCAGTACTGGTTCCAATAGGAAAAATTTTGTCACCACTACTTCCTTGGCAACTGTAGTAGAGAGGCAGCAAGGAGTGATTGCCAGGACCAATTTCTAACTCGAGGTAGTGGGCTACTCTGATCCTAATTACCCAGAAGTTTGAATATTATCTTAAATTTCCCTCATCCTTCCCACCACCATCCAATCAGTCATTAAGTTCTATTGTTTTGTTTTGTTTTAAGATTTTATTTATTTATTTATTAGAGAGAGAGAGAGAGCGTACAAGCTCAGGCAGACAGAGTGGCAGGCAGAGGCAGAGGGAGAAGCAGGCTCCCTGCTGAGCAAGGAGCCCAATGTGGGACTCAATCCCAGGACACCGGGATCATGACCTGAGCCGAAGGCAGCCGCTTAACCAACTGAGCCACCCAGGCGTCCCAAGTTCTATTGTTTTATAATAGTCTCTGGAGCCCGTGAATTTTCTCACCCACAGTGTCTTATTCAGACATGTATTGGTCTGTGTCTAGACTGTTTAAGCCAACTCTTCTCTGGAATCGCCTGCACTTCCCTCTCAACCACTTCCAACCCATCTTGCATCATGCTGCCCAAGGAGCCTGTCTAAAAGATGAATGCCACCAAGTCATTTCTTTGCTGAGGTGTTTCCCCCCTCAACATGAAACCCCAGCTTGGGCTGGCCCAGAGGACCCACCATGATCAGGCCACTCCCTTCCTCCTCCCTGTACTTCCAGCCACAACAAACTGTATGATGATGTTCTATGTCCTCATGAGTTTGCATAGACCTCTCCCTCCACTCAGAGGACCCTCTTCACATACACCTTATTCTTTCCAGACCTCCTTCCCCCAAGGCAATTCTAATTGCCCTGCCTGAAAACTCCTCCATCTTCCTTATACATAGCAAAGGCACTTAGTGTTTTGTATGGAAACTCTCTCAGTGTCAGAGTTCCTACCAGTTCCTACCTGAACCTCCTGTTGAGGCAGATGTGAATAAAGTATCCATCATAACATCATCAGGCCCATCATGCAGTATGTGGCACAAAGCAGATACTGGACAAACAGGAGTGATCGCTACCCTAGAGGATGGCTCTAAGGAGCAATAGCGTGAAATGCATAAGATGGCTACCGATATGAGAGGAACACCCAATAAAGTTTAGTTCCCTTCTTACCTCTCTTTCCTCTTTATCTCTTGCCCTCTCCTCTCCGTATCCTTTGCTCTTTCTCCTCTTGTTCTCATTTCCTCCCCTCCTCCATGAGGGCCTTTGGAAATAGCAACAGGAGGAAACAGATCCAACTTACTTGGATCCAACCATCTCCAGCTTTAAGTGCTCCAAGTCCCAACCCATGACTTAGCCAGTGCTCACCTCATTTTTGCTCCACCCTAATTAACAGTTGACCTTTTAGTTCATCTGCCAAAGAAAGGCTGTTAGAAACAAATTGAGTGTACTTATTGGGGTGTGTCCTAAAATCTTCATAATGAGGAACTGAGAGTCTAAGTACCTCACTTAGTAAGACATGGTGGAAAGAAGCTGTGGAATTCCTATAGCTGAACCCGACTCTAAGCCTCAGTAAAGTCCTAACTACTAACATGGTCTTTGAAATCCAGATGCTACTTATAGTATTGATGGAACATATAGGGAGTTTCAAATTATTCTGGTGACTCAGAAAATTGGCTGGAAACAGAAATCACCAATTTACAAACTTTAGCCAGATGCCTATGTCAGGGTTTCCTTGATGCTCATGGAAGAATGTAATACTACAGCACAGCCCTATAGATTCTATCTTTATATAGAGACAAGGATGACATTGAATGCTTAACATGAAAGATAGAAGAGTTACTGTTACTGTTACAGTTACTGTTAGAAGTAAACGAGTAGAGCAGGGCACAAAAGAAATTAAGGACACAGTAAAGGAAAGAAGAGATTTCCTCACCTGTCCAGCTGCCTCCCATTCTCTGTTAGAAGTAAACTAGTAGAGGGGTACCTGGGTGGCTCCGTGGGTTAAAGCCTCTGCCTTCAGCTCAGGTCATGATCCCAGGGTCCTGGGATCAAGCCCCACATCGGGCTCTCTCTCTCTGTTCGGCAGGGAGCCTGCTTCCCCCTCTCTCTCTGCCTGCCTCTCTGCCTACTTGTGATCTCTGTCTGTCAAATAAATAAAATCTTTAAAGAAAAAGAAGGAGAAGTAAACTAGTAGAGAAGGGCACAAAAGAAATTAAGGACACAGTAAAGGAAAGAAGAGATTTCCTCACCATCCTGTCCAGCTGCCTCCCATTCTCTGAATTAGGAATAAAAGTAACAGTGGTAATGCAATTCTATAAGAAGTATAATCCAACCTCCATTTTATGTATTAGAAAACTGATGCTCAGAAAGGGTAACTAACATGTCCCAAATTTGCACAGGCAGACATCAGTCACATCAGGTTTCCAAACCAGGTCTAACTCCAAAGACCATGTCATTGCTAATCTTTCAGGCTGTCTCAAATAAAACCTACTAAACACATATGAAATTAACCCACCACGTTGAATGGGGTTTTTCTAATTTTACTGGTCATTTCTGGCAGAGAAATATTTTAGAACATCCAAAACTGTCAAGAAAGGACTTCCAGTTTCTAGTCCAGCATGTAAGTTGCTTGGAAGTCATCACTCTGTCCTCATAAGTAAAAAGTGAACAAACTAAAAATCAACAAATCTTCTTTGATCCATCAAAGAATTGAGGTCACAGGGCAAAGTGCTTCTCCCAAAATTGGAGACATAAGCAGACAGATCCAAAGAATCACAATACACCAGGGTAGAAACCACACAGGAACCAGTTCCCCGAGGATAGAAAACCTGAACAGTAATTAATAAATTGGGGGAGGCTCAGAATGGATAAATCTGAGAGTTAAAACTTAAGAGGAACTCAGTCACAAGAGAACCCCATCCTTTTGTGATTTTTGCCTCCTGTAGCACTCTACCAGGTTCTCACTGCAAAGATCAGAAAAAATTCTTCTCATGCTTCCAGAAGGAGAAAAGGAACATTCCTTTCTTAACAAGGCCTGACTTTAGGAGAAACTGTTTAGTTGACCCTAATCTGCCAGGGTTTTATCAAAGCCTAACTGACCTTGGGGAAGGGAAATACCCAACTCCAGCTGACTCTAGCCAACCTGTCCCACCTAGGAGGGAAGAACTGAGAAGCATGCATGAAATTCATAGTCGCAGGCCAGGCTCACTAAAAGACTGGGACCTGATCACAGGACTGTAGAACACTCCCCACACACACCTCACCACCACATTGCTAATGGCCTATTTATTGCAGCATCTTTCACCCAGTACCTCATGTCTGGCTTTCAACCTAAAATTACAAGACATCCTTAAAGTCAAAAAGCACAGTTTGAAGAGACAAAGCAAATGTCAGAACATGACTCAGATACAGCAGTGATGTTGGAATTATCAGACCATCAAAAAATAACTCTGAGTAATTTATTAATATAGTATAAGTAATATACTATAATATTAATATTCTCCTGGAAAAAGTAGACAGCATGTACCCCACACACTGGGTCACCAAGCTCTCTGTGAGAAAACAGCACCCTTCCCTTTTCACATTTAAGCTTGAAGCTAGATTCCACCAACCACACATTCATACTTGAAAGAAGTGAGAAAGCAAAGGAAACACTTGGTGAGGGGCTGGAGTGGGTGGTGGCTGAAGTGAGCTGAAGGGGAGCTGCACAATGAGTTTGAGTTTACACATTTATCTATATATAGACATGCAGCCTTGATGGGCTCCCACATGAACACTGACTGAGAGACCTCTGGCTGGCATGCTTCCTGAGGATGGATCCAGCAGTGTGGTTCTGCGGGCAATAGCCACAGTTTCCTCAGCAGGCTAATCTGTGGTGTGGTCTGGGACATTATTTCTAGAAGTTCAGCTTCAATCCATTTTCTCTAGAATGCCCCCAAATTCAGTAAGCCACCTAAGTCCTTTAATACATTTGTTTTCTTCTTAACAAAAAAACAAAATTCACTCTAGTTACTTTACTAAGAACCAGAGCCAAGACAACTTGTATTTTAAAATGTTATTTAGAAATATGGAGGCCGATATTAGGAAAACAATGGCTAAGAGTTAAGAGTAGTTGCCTCAGGGATGCCTGGGTGGCTCAGTTGGTTAAGCAGCTACCTTCGGCTCAGGTCATGATCCCAGCGTCCTGGGATCGAGTCCCACATCGGGCTCCTTGCTCAGCAGGGAGCCTGCTTCTCCCTCTGCCTCTGCCTGCCTCTCTGTCTGCCTGTGCTCTCTCTCTCTAACAAATAAATAAATAAAATCTTAAAATAATAATAATAATAATAAAAAAAAAAGAGTAGTTGCCTCAGAGAAGCAATCAAGATAAGAAGGGATGGAGAAGAGCTGCCATTTTCTATTACAAATCTGGTAGCACTAGATCACATTTTATTTCATTTATTGCTTTGATGTTTTTAACTTTTTTTAAAAATAAAGTCAAAAAGTTTTAAGGGAACCATTAACACATCATCATCAACAACGATAACAAAAAATCCTCAGGCTACTAAATGCAGAGGACAATGTCATACAATGGAACACAGCAAATATCATACATTCCTGAGTTCCACACAATCAATAAATTATTTTTAGATTCCACTTGTTCTGGAATGATGCTTCCTTTCCACTCAAATCATCCAGAGCCATGTCTAGCACTCCTCATTCACCACTGAGCAGAATGGAGAGATGGGCCCACCTCAGCTGTGGCTGCAGTGAAGAGAGAAGCAGGAAGCAGGGAACAGTCAGTGTTCTGACAACTTTACAATTAGCATTAGAGGTTGTGACACCAGGAAGTGCCTGTGAAGGACAAAGGTTGTGCCATGTGGGCAACATAGAACCAAGGGGCACCAGACAAGGTCTGAGCCAGACTGGGCAGACATTGGTTTCCCTCAGCCACCTACAAATAAGGGACTTCACAGAGTCTCCCGTGAGAAGGGGTGGGGAGTTAACAGCACCATCAGAGTGCGGATTACCCTACTTTCTAGGGAAACTGAGGTTTAAAAAAGTTAAGCAATTTGTCCAAATCAAATGTGTCCAAATCCATCAAACTGACAACGCTGTTGTCAGCACTGTAATTTGGGACACCCCCTTGGAAAGCAATATCCTTATTCAGATTCAACAAACATGTGTTGATGACTGACTGGGTGGGAAACGCTTAGCTAAGTGCTTTGCACATATTCAAGAGCATTCGTGTCCTCCAACCACAGAGTCCCACTCCTGGGCATCATCCACGGAGATTAATCTAACAGACAAGGAAAGTCATATTCATGAGGAGATCCCCCCACAGCATTATTTATATGGGAACAATTAGGAACATCATAAATAACTAGTAAGAGAGAAGTGATGGAGTAAATTATGGCTTATTTCTTAAGGCATTTTCTACCAATCATAACTTTTTATAAAAGCTATGTAGAAAAATAAGAAGAATTTCAATGTTAACCTTAAATATAAAACAACTGCATTGCTCTATGATAACTGTGGAAAAAAATATACATATATACCAGGTCAAGACTGAAAGTAAACTACAATGAAAATAGTTACTTAAAATGAGTGAGATTATATATGATTTTTTTCTCTTCTTTTTCCCTCCCCCTTCCCGTCCTGAACAACTCAATCCTAAAGCCATTAGATGGGGCAGGGAAGGTTGTAGGGTAAGGTCGGGTGGAAGTAGGGGAGCACCTGAGCAGAATTCAGTGTCCAAGCAGTCTGAGACATGCATACATGGAGAGGGCTGCTCAGTGCAGGGGCCAGAGCCCAAGCAGTGTTAAGAGGGCCTTTATGTGAAGTGTTAGAGCCTGGGATGGACGTGAAAGGAGGAGGGCATCCCCATTGAATGGGCCACCCAGTGTGGGGATCAGACCCTGAGCAAGGTGAGGAGAGTGGGCAGCCTAGTGTGGGAAGTCAGAGCCCTGTAATGGTGAATGGAAATTGAAGGAATCAGTGTGAACTCACTATTTTTAAGGTAGGTAGATACATAGATAGATGCAAGCATAGATAGACATATAAATAAAGGCACGTGTATATATGTGAATATATTTACACGCATGCTCTCTACTTTTGTCCTAAGAGGGCATGGGAGCAGTGATACCCCAAAAGGAATGAGCAAGCTTACTTTCCTAATTTTGGATTCTGAATACCACTGTCCACTATAAACAATCAGACTCCTTTGAGAAATAGCCAATTCCAGGCCTAAAGCAAGAAAATCGCAAGATGGGCCTAGAATATTTCTTTGTGTTAAAAAGCAAGAAAGTGTTCAAAGGATATTGGCACAATGCAAGAGAACACAGAGGATATCTTGAAGAAGCTCCCACTTTCTTTTTTTTTAATTATTATTTTTTATTATGTTATGTTAGTGACCATGCAGTATGTCATTAGTTTTTGGTGTAGTGTTCCCAGATTCGTTCTTTACATCTAACACCCAGTGCTCCATGCCATATGTGCCCTTCTTAAGACCCATCAAAAAATTTATCAGACCATCCCCCCATCCTTCTCCCCTCTAAAACCCTCAGTTTGTTTCCCGGAATCCACAGTCTCCCATGGTTCGTCTCCCCTTCCAATTTCCACCCCCTTCATTTTTCCCTTCCTTCTCCTAATGGGACTGTAGAAGATTATGCTGAGTGAAATAAGTCAAGCAGAGAAAGTCAATTATCTTATGGCTTCCCATTTTCTAAATAGGGAGCCATTTAAGCATCAAAAGAAATGATAGTAACATATTTTAACCCATTAAATAAAACAGAAAACCCTGAGCCCATATTGATATAAATAAATAAATAAATAAATAAATAAAAGTTTGAGAAGGAATAAAATACTTTCATTTTCAAAATAACTCTTCACAAAATACTTTCTATTTGTAAAGGGAAAATATTTATAGAGGACATGCCTGCCAGCTACCACATTCACCAAGTGACAGAGTAAACATCACCTGGAGAAGGACAAATGAAAAGCATATACCATCTTTGCTGTAAAAGAGCATAATCTGAATATTATAGTGAAAAAACATGAGACAAAGGAAATGAAGGACATTCTGCAAAATTATTGACCTGCAACCTTGAAAAGCATTAGTGTCACAAAAGTCAAGGGGGAATGGTGGAACCATTCTGGACTAAGGACCTACTAAAGGCTTCTCAACTGGATCCTTTTACTATAAAGGAACAACTCATGAAACCTGAATGAGAGCTAAGAATTAGACGGGAGTAATGTATTAATTTTCTGGTTCTGATAGTTGTATTGTTGGTTATGTGGAAAAAAAGTCCTTGTTTGTAGGAAATGTCCACTACAGTAATATATTCATTTGCTATGCTTGCCATAACAACGTACTACAGAATTGTGTTTTCTTACAGCTCTGGAGGCTGGAAGTCCAAGATCAAGATGTCAGTAGGGTTGGTTCCTCCTAAGGGCTGTGAGGGAAGGGTCTGTTCCAGGTGTTGGCTGGAGATGGCCATCATTTCTGTGTCTTCACATCATCTTCCCTGTGTATCACATCTGTGTCCAAATTTCCTCTTCCTATTAGGACAGCCATCACATTAGATTAGGCTCATCCCAATCCCCTCATTTTAACTTAATTGCCTCTTTTAAGGCTCTACCTCCAAATTCAGTCACATTCTGAAGTCCCAAGAAACAGGGACTCATAAAAATGTCAAGGGGACACCGTTCAGCCCATAACAAAAATTAAGTGGAATGACGCGGCATCATTTCACCAACTGACTCAAATGGTTCAGGAAAGATGAGTGTTTTTGTACAGTATTTCCAATTTTTCTGTAAATTTGCTCTGGTTTAAAAGAAAGGAAAAAATGTGCTGAAGGTTGTCCTTACGTTCTTTCTAAAATACTCTAAAACAAAATGAAGGCGAGAGAGTGATTGTGTTTTATAAAGATCCAAATGGAAAAGTGTTAGTTAATTTTATCCCTGACATGACAACTTCAGTGATTTTGAAAATGCATTTCAGTGGAATACTTCATGCCTTCGATACAGTGGGTATGTGACATATGGTGTAACCAATATGCTTTAATGCCAAAGAACACAACCACAATGAACTCATCTGTCTCAGGTCTCTGCTGGATTTCCCATCCACTGTTAAGCTCGGGCATTTTGCAGGATCAATGTGTTTATTTCCAAAGTGGCATCTTACATCATTTTATGGCTCCTTCAACAGGCTACCAGCTGCGTGAGCCTCCCACAGAACCACAACTAGCAACAGAAGGAAAGGGAAGAAAAGGGCAATGTAAAGGAGAGTTTGATTTCATTTTACTGGTGTTTGCCAAATTATAACATCATGCCATATGGTGGATGTATGACGGTGTTGGATCTGGAAAAAGCTGGTGGAGTTAAAGGAAGAAGATGAGAAAGGATAAAAATGGGAGACTGGCACATAAATAAGCACCAGGGAGAAATGAAGCTTATTGGTGAGATCACTGGGAGATACCAAGATAAGATGTACACCGTCAATCCCAACTCGGGCCTTCATCTACCACCTCCCTCCTCTGCTCCCCCAAATTCACACCCCTGAACAGAGACCCTCTTTCTTCAGTGCTCAGATACCCACTGTGATGAAGAGATTATGTGCTCCAGCGATGCCCCTGACCCCTCCCCCCAAGGCTAGTATGTTCCTTACAGGCCCCTTGTTTAAAGTATAAAACTCTCCAGTAGGGGTGCCTCAGTGACTCCATTGACTGTTGGTTTTGGTTCAAGTCATGATGGGGGGGGTGTGTGTGAGATCGAGCCCCATGTTGGACTCCAGGTTCAGTGAGGAATCTACTTGGGATTCTCTTTCTCTCTCTCTCTCTCTCTCTCACTCCTTCTGCCCCTCCCTCCACCACACTCATGCTCCTGCTCTCTCTCTTAAAGAAAGAAAGAAATCTTTAAAATTCCCCTATAAAAAAGTAACTCCATCAGCTCCATCACTGCATTCTTAAATTTTTTCCCTTTAAGATGTAGACATATGCAGAAAGAGTGAAGTCATGTTAGTATGAATCAGTGTTTTTACAAGCTATGTGGGATAGCACCTGAAATCACTCAGGTCTGAGAGAAATCAGAGGGAAGGGGAACCCCACAGCATGAGAGCATGGAGACCAGTTCAGGCATCCATTCTCTGGCATTCTCTCTCTCAGAGTGGGTGCCTCTATTCCCCCACCCCCACCCCAATGGTCAGGGAGACTGCATCAGGAACCGTGTCACCAGGATCCTCTGCATTTTCCAGGTCCTAACTTATTCTCTTCCTTCCATCTGGATTTCCCACCAGGCCCACAGTCTCCACCGCACTTAAGATTTAATCTGTCCTTTATGGCTCAACTAAAATATCGCTTGTGCCCTCAAGGCCTCTCCCATCCTCCCACCTACTTCCCTATCTCTTGTTCACACTGCTCTTCTAGCCCTTTTTTCGGCCATTTATTTGCGTTCCCGTCAATCCTATTATCAGGTCGTGAATTACTTTAGCGTATGCACCATGTCTTGCTCCTCTTCCGAGCCTAGGTCCTATTACACTGCCTGGAACACACAGGTATTTAATAAACATTTGCTGAATTAAATAGGCTCAGAGTTCGTAAGACCTTTGATTTTCCAGAATCTTATTACATTCTTTTCACACAAACGTATAGGAAGGCATTAAACCAAAAATGCATGGGAACAAGCCTCCTCGTGCAGTAAAATTAGTTTCAAAAACATTCATTAACATGCATTTCCCATTAAGAGGGAAGAACAGATCTAAGGGCAATAACTTCATCTTCACATACCTAGTTAGCTAACATGCATATGCTTTTGTACCATGGATTTGAAAGTCATGAACTTGAAAATCAGTTCGCCTTAACTTTGTGAGCTCTGAATTGCATTTCCTTCCCCATTTGCTTAACATCAATGACACCCAGAACAATGCCAGGAAAGGCTCTGGAGGTGCCCGTGATGTTATCAGTGGCTGCAGGGGAACCAACTTGGGAGCCTGAACCGGGCCTGGCCAGAAAAGAAAGTTCATTTCAAAGGACTGAATTTATCACTCTCATTTGTTATTTGAACCCGGTTCTGAATGCTTTGATTCCATATTAAAGAGGTTTTTCACACCAAAACACTAGAATTCATGAATCTAAATGACTTCTCTCCTCTCCAAATTCTATATACTTATTCCATTGACATTATCATTGCTCACAAGGTATTTGGAATTTCTCCTTGGGATTGCCTCCGATATGTGTCAGCTAGGACTTTCTTTGGAAACGGAAATGGCATTTGCAAGTTGGGTCACTCAACTTCTTCTACCAGATTTCGCTCCAGATGACTCAGAACTGATTTCACAAATTAAATCTTCCATAAAAGAGTTGTGGGCACCGAGAACGCCGACATCCACAGCAACAGTCCCTCTGCCACAAGAATGGAGAGTGCCAGGAGAATGCCATAGGAGAGACGGTACTCATTCAGAGTACATGCTCGGGCACGTTCACTTAAAGGTCGGGCTCCTGGCCTTCATCTACAAAATAGGAATGACAATTCACATCTATAAAAGACCAATGATCTACAGGAAGTAAATAAATGGTCATTTTGCAAAGGTGATAGAAGTGGTAACTAACCTTGTGGTCATAGTTTTTCAACGTACCCATGTATCAAATCGTTGTGGATCAAATCACCACCTTGTGCACCTTACCCTACATGACCATACGTGCCCATGATGTCTCAAAAAAGAAGCCGAGATTATTTTCAGAACAAAAAACAATGATCTATGGAGGTGAAAAAGAGCTCAGCACCATCGGTTCACACCTTCGTTTGCTCAATTCACCTTTATTAAGCACTGACTCAGAGCATGTGCTGCCCCAGGGGCTGAGGGAAGAAACAGATGGAGGAGACTCGGTTCTTTTTCTCTTAAAGTATTCCGGTGCTGAATAGGGGGAGAGACACATAGATCACTGCCATGTTATTTGAGTACTTTCGAGGAAGCATGCTACAGGGGAGCTGTGGGAGCGCAGAGGAGGGGAGCTGACCCACATAGAGCCTGTGGTGTGGGAGAACATGCCAGGGATAAGGAGGATGGGAAAACCCACCCCGTAAATATGAGCACTAGCTTGCTTTAGGGGAGATCACACTGCAACACCTTCTTCCCGGTCTAAAATATCCCAACACCCCCAGAGAGGCTATATATAATTTATCTAAAGCCTAGTAGAATATGAAGCATAATAGTCCATGCAAATTGCTACTCATTTATAATTAATAAACCCTAAGTCACCATTCTGCTTAGTGGGTGACACTCTAAAACATTGCACATTTTCACCAGCATGGAAACAAAAAACAAAGATAACCGATGATCCTCTCTCACTGTCGGGTTAGACTCCTCCCTACCCAACCTCCCCCTTCTCTGGTCCAGCTACTTCAGTTTATAACACAGGATAGAAGAGAAAGGGGGTGTTGTGTTGTCTGAAAGTAAGGCATTGTCTCTACCTTCTAATCATGCTTCCTCGTGGGGAGTTACCAATTAGCGCTGTCTGATTCCCAGCCTCGACCTCCTCCTCCTTCTAAAGTAGCACTCCCTGTCCGGATCCTAGTCTAGAGTCAATCCCACAACTCAGCCATGGCCCCCAGCCATGGGATTCCATTCATCTCACAGTCAGTCCGCACCCAGCTTGTCCTTGTTCTGATACCTAGGCTTCCGGTGTATTCTCTAATGGAGCCATCAACTCACAGCACATTTCACATGTAACAGTTCCAGGATACCCGTGTTATATTGCCTGTCTTACAAATAAAAATATCAAGGTTCAGAAGAAATTAAGATATTGCCCAAGATCTCCTGGTTAGACAGCTGCGGAGCAGGGATTTGAACCCAGGTCTGTCTCATTCCAAATGCCCTGCTTTCTCCTCTGTTTCACCTTGCCTCCCAGTGACTCACGCCATGACTTCTGAAGAAATTGTCCCACCTCTCTGATCCTTAGTCTCCTCATCTGTAAAAGGAAGGGGCTGTATCAACATTTCTAAAATTACTGTCTCTTGGTATGATCGTGTCCACAAGTTCACAGCGTGGGGAGAAAAGGTGGTGGAGGATTCCAAATACATCCGAGAAAACAGATTTAAACAGAGACCAAGATATTTATCGCAGGACTTCTAAAAGCCTTTAAGATAATGAAATGCTTTGGGAACCTCTGAGAAGGTGGTGATATAGCCTTATTTCCCTTATTTTCCACGGAACTTCATTTTCCCCGGAACACTAGTACACCCCGGAACCAGTTTGGGAAACACTGTCCTGGATGCCACAAGGTGCTTTCAGTTCCTCCCATCAGCGCCCAGACTCCAAAGCCTCTGCTTCTCCCTCCTCGGCTACTACAGAGTTTTAAAGCCATCTAGGGAAGATGCATCCATCATGTTTCTCCGTGGCCTACATTGAAGCTGCAGAGAAAATCCGTGAAGCTAATTAATGGAATCATTAATTCTTTCACAAAGTAGGCTACCTTCCCACTTCTTCAGCAAGGACCAGAGTGAAATGGAAGCCGCAGCTTCATAGTTTCACAGCGCAGTCTATTCCTGGTCATCTATTTTTCCCAGAGCACTCAGACTTGGATTCATTTTCATAAACTCCAGGCTGCTATTTTGGGATTTGCTTTTGTAGGTCTAAATTGATTTAGTTCACAGTGGACTCTACTTCGTTGTATCTGTCTAAAAGGAGAGCTGCCCATTTATCTGGATTTAGCCTTCATGCAGTGCTGTCCGGATGAAAGAGGCTGGGCTTGCAAGGTTTACAGAGACTCTTCAAAGCCCAGGATGCTGTGGTTCCCAAATTTCTCATCCCACTTCTCATACATTTTCATCTCCTTAGAAGAGCCACTGGAAATTTTTAAATTAAAAAAAAAAAAATAGGAAGGAAGGAAACAGAAAAGAAAGGGGGAAAAAAACACCTCTTTTTTTTTTTTT
>RCUC01157074.1:0-116146 GCA_003697995.1 Taxidea taxus jeffersonii | reverse complement strand
AGTGTCCTTCCTCATCTCTTATTATAGTCTTTGGCTTAAAATCTAATTGATCTGATATAAGGATTGCCACCCCAGCTTTCTTCTGGTGTCCATTAGCGTAGTAAATTGTTTTCCACCCCCTCACTTTCAATCTGGAGGTGTCTTCGGGTCTAAAATGAGTTTCTTGTAGGCAGCATATGGATGGGTTTTGTTTTTTTATCCATTCTGAAACCCTGTGTCTTTTGATTGGGGCATTTAGCCCATTTACATTCAGGATAACTATTGAGAGATATGAATTTAGTGTCATTGTATTGCCTGTAAGGTGATTGTTACTGTATATGGTCTCTGTTCCTTTCTGATAATACTTTTAGGGTTTCTCTTTGCTTAGAGAACCCCTTTCAATATTTCCTGTAGAGCTGGTTTGGTGTTTATAAATTCTTTCAGTTTTTGTCTGTCCTGGAAGTTTTTTATCTCTCCTTCTATTTTCAATGATAACCTAGCTGGATAAAGTATTCTTGGCTGAATGTTTTTCTCGTTTAGTGCTCTGAATATATCATGCCAGTTCTTTCTGGCCTGCCAGGTCTCTGTGGATAAGTCTGCTGCCAATCTAATATTTTTACCATTGTATGTTACAGACTTCTTGTCCCGTGCTGCTTTCAGGATTTTCTCTTTGCGGCTAAGACTTGTAAATTTTACTATTAGATGGCAGGGTGTGGACCGATTCCTATTGATTTTGAGGGGTGTTCTCTGCACCTCCTGGATTTTGATGCTTGTTCCCCTTGCTATATTAGGGAAATTCTCTACAATAATCCTCTCCAGTATACCTTCTGCTCCTCTTTCTCTTTCTTCTTCTTCTGGAATCCCAATTATTCTAATGTTGTTTTGTTTTATGGTATCACTTATCTCTCGAATTCTCCCCTTGTGGTCCAGTAGTTGTTTGTCTCTCTTTTGCTCAGCTTCTTTATCCTCTGTCATTTGGTCTTCTATATCACTAATTCTTTCTTCTGCCTCATTTATCCTAGTAGTAAGAGCCTCCATTTTTTATTGCACCTCATTAATAGCTTTTTTTATTTCAACTTGATTAGATTTTAGTTCTTTTATTTCTCCAGAAAGGTCTTTTATTTCTCCAGACAGGGTTTTTCTAGTATCTTCCGTGCCTTTTTCGAGCCCGGCCAGAACCTTGAGAATCGTCATCCTGAATTCCAGATCTGACATATTACCAATGTCTGTATTGATTAGGTCCCTAGCCTTCCGTACTGCCTCCTGTTCTTTTTTTTTTTTTTTTTTTTGTGGTGAGTTTTTCCGCCTTGTCATTTTGTCCAGATAAGAATCCGCTGTTCTCCTTGTTAAGTGAACTTGGTCTTGGCTGGATTTCTGGTTGATCTTCTGGGGGAGGGGCCTGTTGTAGTGATTTTCAAGTGTCTCCGCCCCAGACAGAATTGCACCGCCCTTACCAGGGGCCGGGCTTAGTAATCCTCTCAGGTTCGCTTTCGGGAGCTTTTGTTCCCTGAACGCTTTCCATAGAGTTCCGGAGGATGGGAATGAAAATGGTGGCCTCCCAATCTCTGGCTCGGAGGAGCCAAGAGCTAGGGCCCCAGTCTTCAGTGCACCTTCAGAGAAAAGCGCTTAATCACTCCCGTCTCCCTAGCCTCCAGCCGTGCTTGGAGAAAATCGTGTGTAATGAGTCCCGTCTCACTGGCTTCTGGCTGTGCTCCAAGGTCACCCAGCCTGTGACCAAGCATCTCTGTCTCTGGCAGAGTCCCACCTGGTGTCTCCGAACCCCGTAGATCCCTAAGCTCTCCCAGGTCGGTGTCTCTCCGGATCTTGTGGGGACCCCTCGCACAGAGCACCGGCCTGTGTCACAGACCACGGCTCTAGGAAACCCTGAGTTGAGAGCTCACTCCTTGGCTCTGTCTTTGCAGCTGGCTTCCCCGCTCTAATACCTGTGAGCTCTGTGACACTCAGAAACCCCCGATCCTTCTGTGACCCTGCAGGACCTGAGTCCACGCTGTCCCTGTGAGGTCTTCACCCCAGTTTAGCCTCTGGAGCGATGTCCCTCCATGGAACAGACTTTTAAAAGCCCTGATTTTGTGCTCCATTGTTCCGCCGCTTGCCGGCCCCTCCCCCCGGGGTCTATCTTCCCATCGCATTGGGTTCACTTCCCCGCTGGTCCTACCTTTTAGAAAGTGGTCGATTTTCTGTTTCTAGAATTGTTGTTCTTCTTCTCTTCGATCTCCTTTGGACCACCTCCATCAGGAAGCTTGCAGCTAAGCTGTCATCTTTAACGCTTTGTCTAGCGCTCACCCCTAGGCTGCAAATTGCCACCCCAAACTGCCTGGTCCAGCAGGGCTCCTTTACTTCTGATTTTTAAGGGCACTTCTGGATTGGGTCTTTTAATTGCCAATTCATTTATCTGCAGAACCCAGTCTGTTGCTTAAAAGCCTCTATCGAGGGTAGGTTTTTTCCCCATCAATGAATGTTTTAATATTTTTAAGTTTTAATATGCATCCCAAAAAATAAGTAACAAGCTCATGAAGCCCACTTTGTACTCATTTATAAAAATGAGGAGGGGCACCTGGGTGGCTCAGTGGGTTAAAGCCTCTGCCTTCTGCTCAGGTCATGATCTCAGGGTTCTGGGATTGAGCCTTGCATCAGGCTCTCTGCTCAGCAGGGAGCCTGCTTCCTCCTCTCTCTCTGTCTGCCTCTCTGCCTACTTGTGATTTCGATCTCTCTGTGTTAAATAAATAAATAAAATCTTTTTTTAAAAAATGAGGAAGGTGACACATACAAATCACAAAGACACATAAAATGGCCCTACATTTTCCACTAAGATTAATTAAAAATCCCACTGAAACTTTCACTTCCTCTGAAGTTTTTCTACCCTGGATTCAGCCATCCAGCTCCTCTTCCTCCAAAATCTGACACCCACTTCCAGAACCCTAAAGCAGCCTACTCTCTCCCACATTTTACCAGTGTCTTCCTGTCTTCTTTTTTGATCTTTAATAAAGTTTTTCTATTAGAACACATTTATAAGACAATCATGAATGTAGTACAGAAAGTTCTCATATATCTCACATCTAGTTTCTTCTATTGGTAACAGCTTACATTTGTTACATAAATACCACATATTTATTACAATTAGTGCACCAATATTGACACGTTATTTCTAACTAAAGTCCATACCTTATTCAGATTTCCTTTGTTTTTACTTAATGTCCTTTTCTGTTCCAGCATCCCATCCAGAACACATTACATTTAGTCATTTTGTCTCCTTAGGCTCCTCCAAGGCATGGCAGTTTCTCAAGGCTTTATTTTTGATGACCTTGACAGTTTTGAGGAGTGCTGGTTAGGTTAGGTATTATAGAATGTCCCTCGGTTGGGATCTGCTTGCTGTTTCTGTCATGATTAAACTGAGGTTGGGAAGGAAGACCACAGAAATGAAGATTTATTTTCATCACATCCTTTAAGAATACAAACACTAACATGACTTATCCCTGTTGATGTTGGCCTTGATCTTCTGGCAGAGACGGTGTTTGTCAGATTTCTCCACCGTAGATTTCTCTTTCCCCCTCTTCCCATGCTGTAGTCTTTGAAAGTAGACTTAGAAAGTCACCATAGACAGCCCACACATAAAGAGTGGGGAGTTACGTTTCACTTCCTTGTGGGCTGAGTATCTACATAAATTATTTGGGATTATTCTGCATGGTACCTTTGTCTTCCCGTTTATTTATTTATTCAATTATTTATATCAGTGTGGACTCATGGGTATTTATTTTATATTTCAGGTTGCAATCCATTACTGCTTTATTTATTTTGTGGCTCATATTGTTGCAGCTTTGACCTTTAGGAGCTGTTTCTTTTTCTCCTGTGTCCCTTTTGACCCCATGATTGTGGCTTTTCTGTTTTTGTTTTGTGAGCACATTACTTTCTGGCACTATAAGGTGTTCGAGGTTCATGTTGTCTATTTTCTGGGGCAGTCCTGGAGTCAGCTGTTTCTCCAAAGAATGCCGATTCCTTTTATTGGAGAATGGCATTAGAAAGCAAGACGGAAGCTAGCTGTGCTTACTGCTGTTGGTATTCCATTTTTCTTTTCAGTTTTGCAGTTATAATTTTTATCTTCAAGAATCGTTATGCTTCTTTGCCATAATAGCCTGCTCTCATTTTATCAATGCAATGGAAGAATACGAATTATTAAAAAAAAATACAGAGGAAACAGGGGAGAGAGAAGAAACTCTCCCCCCCCCCCAAGGTTATTCACTCTGAATGTTCTGTTTAAAAGGCTGAGTGTTTTTATATAACCGGTAATTTTTTGCTCTGCTGATACATAGGAATAGTTGTTCAGAAAGATAATCTGAACTGAGATGGGTCCCAACAGAACCCGTGTAAATCAGTGCAGTTTCTTTCTATCCTTAACAAAAAGAATAGACAAATTTAGATGTATACTTTTTCTTTAGCAGCTGAGAGGTTGAGTGGTGGTTCAGAACAGGGATAGTGCAGTCAGCAGTGTGCACAGCTACTCAGGTGGGATTTTACCTTATCTCAAGAGCCAGGTCTCCTTCTTGTCTTGGAGGTTGGACATCAGCCAACACGGAGCCGCTATCTGCTCTCCATTTCAGAGGAGACAGGGCTCTGTGCAGCAGCACTGTAGTATCATATTGGGATATACTTCCTGTGCACCTCCTCAGACCGGTTAACTATCAAGTTGGCCCTAAATGCAAGCTATTGTCTTCTGTATCTGCTTCTACTTCTCTATCCTGCCCCCTTGGATGGAATTACTCAAAATGACTTTCTTTTCAGTTCTTGACTCAGTCTTTCTCCCCAGAGTCATGCAAGCTCTGTTCCCCCTCCATGACTAGTGACAGGTTCTAGAAACACAGCCCAAGTTAGAGGCCAGGCTTCTCACTGCCTATCCACAAACCTACCCTGTTACGTAGACCTCCATAGTCATTCAACTAGTGAGAGACAGAGTCAGGACTCAACCCACTGTCTTTGCATTATCATTCTGCTCAGAGGCTGACCATTTAAGTAACTAGTTAATCCAAACTCTGAACTCGAACACTGTATTCACGGTTTATTATTTCCATAGTCTAGATTATCCAGTTTGATTAAATAGATAAAGTAGAACAGAGAAAATGAATAAAATTCCTACTATGGTCACAGTCACAACTGAAAGTGAAGGTCAGGGTAGGGATGGTGGGCACCAGAAATTCAGAACAATGGTGGGTAGATGCAGATGGACATGAGTGTCATGCCCACCCCAACACTTTATTTCAAAGTTACTTTTGGTGGAAAAGGAGGCTTTACCTCTTGTTATACTTCTGCTGTCTCCAGAGCACCTGGAACACCAAGCACAGCACCCAGCAGAGGCCCTGCCCACAAAAACCATGTGCTTTGGTGTCTGTTTGAAAGGACGAGAGACAAGTGTGTCTCTCTTTTCCAAGTTGATTTCAGAACAAGATAAGCAAAACAAAGAAAGAAGCATTGCTCTGCTTCTCATGATGCTTCATCAGAAGCAGGCTAAAAGATCCTGTGGAGTACTTCTAAAAGTTCTCAGTAATAGTTGGGGAATCTCCAATCACCAATGTTCATTAATTCAGTCATCCTGATGGGGTTTCAGTTTGGCTCAAAGAGCACAGCATTCTCTGAATAGAGCATCATCGTAATTAAAAATAGTGACATGATTTTATGAAGTTTTGTTACCACTGGCCCTTTTAGATAAGGTATTTTTAAAATTATTATTAATTTCAATTTGTCTCCATTATCCTTCTAAGGAAGAGTTGAAGGTGTAGCAGGGTCAGGGTCAGGATCAGAATGTGGGTTAGGATCCATCATAGTCTGGACCCCCTGGGAACATTTGATTCCACTGAGTGCTCCCTTCCTCTGGAAACTTGCTCCTTTCATGGCCTCAGTGACATCACATGCTCTTGACTTTCTTCCTATCTCATACACCTTCTCTCTGTAACCTTTACTGGCTCTTTCTCTCCTTTTCAGCCTCTCCTGAAAGGAGAGTACTCAGTGCTGGGCTCTCAGCTCTCCTTTATCATGACATAGATGTCTCCTTCATTCCTGGCTTTACCCCATCCAAATGCTGATGAGTCTCCAATTATGTCTCCTTCACTGACAGCTTCACTGGGCTACAAACTATAAACTTGCATTATAAGTGTAATATATTTAAACATGTCCAGATTTTGTTTCCCTATGAAGAATCACATCACCACTTCTCACACTCCCTTCGCCATCAGGGTTTAGCAGTGAGACCAGAAGGAATTTTTGTATCTTTCAATATATTAGGATTAGGTATATAAATAGAAGATTGCCACCTGACTTTGCTGGCTGGGCTGTGAAGCTTGCTGCCCCAGGGCAGGGGAGGAAGGGACCAAGAGGAATGAAAACTGGAAGCCAACTTCTTCTGGTATTAAGGGATTATAGGGAAAAGAAGGTAGGGCAGAAGAGACAGAAGGAGACACAGGGATGCTGGTCTTTCCTCCCTGAACTCCCGCTTAGGCAGAGGGAGGCAGAGAGCATCACCTAGCTGGCCTTTCTGCCAACCTTGGTGTTGGGGAGCAAATGGTGGATGAACATATCTGAGTAATGTCAGTGGTATGGCACGGTCAGGTAGAGGTGAGCTGGGTGGTAGCTCCCTAAGCTATCCCCAGTTCCCACATGGTGAGGATAGAACTCAGAAATTCCCACATGTTGGCAACGTGTCCATGGATCCTAGCTGGATAGGGAGCTAGTAAACACCAACAGGGCCAAGGTGTGTGTTTGGGCCAGAAATTGGGTGGAGAATATGGCAGACACCCAGATAGGTGTACAGGGCCACCTGGCATGAGGCTGAGTCAGCCAGGGAGTCTCTGAGCCCCCACCAAGTTCTCACCAAGCCACGCTGGCTGCCAGCGTCAGCAGTGAATGCCAGCAAGGCAAGCAGGAACCA
This sequence comes from Taxidea taxus jeffersonii, assembly GCA_003697995.1. Taxonomy (NCBI): domain Eukaryota; kingdom Metazoa; phylum Chordata; class Mammalia; order Carnivora; family Mustelidae; genus Taxidea; species Taxidea taxus. Next base: position 109,233 of record RCUC01157074.1, on the reverse strand, counting down.
GGCCCAGGTGCGTAAGATGTATTTCTGTAGAGTCCACAGCAGGTAGAGGTTGCCAGAAGATACAAAGACTCCTTCCAGGCACAGATGGGGGGCCACCAGGGTCTCCCACCATCTTGAGGGGGAGAAGTGTTCAGGGATGGAAGTCTGAGAGTTTGAACCTATTTCCTCTGTTGGATGAAGAATACCAATCTGGACTAACTCTAGTTCCCTCCCTCTGCCTGGCTCCAGTCCCCAGTGGGTCAAGCATCATGAGGAAGACCTGAGAAGAGGCTACAATTTCTTTATATTTCTGGAATCAGAGATTCCATCAGCTCCTACATCTGATTATTTAACATCTAGCATGTATCTTAGACTAAATCTAGCTCAAAATGAATTATTGCCCTCTCTCCTAAAAAGAACCATGGTCCACTCCCAGTTTTCCCTACCCCAGTCAGTGATAGAACCATACCCCATGGGTTTAAGGTTCACTGTTAATTTCTCTGTTCCCCTCATCCTCCCATCTAATCCATCAGTAAGCCCTGCCAGCTCTACCCCCACATATGTCCTAGGCCCACTTCTCTCTTTCTCCACTATCATTTTATCCTTGCAAAGATTACTCCAGTACCTTTCCCGCTGTTCTCCTTCATGCCTGTCTGGTGCCTTGTATATGATAGAAAAAGATACCCTTCTGTATAGGTGAACATAGCCCCAGGCTGGACATAAGGCTTGGTTCATGGTACAAAGGCTAGATTTCAACCCCTCACTCACCCTCTCTGCCTGACATCATGGTATGAGATCCAGGCTACAAATGAGCCAGTAACCCTCTTCATTCCTGTGCTCCTCCTTATGATCATTTATCCACCTGCACCCAGAGTGATCTTTTTAAAACATAAATCAGGTATCTCTTCCCAGCTTGAAGACCCTCAATAGCTTCCCCAAACCCTTAGACAAAGTGTCAGCTTCCCACCATGCCTGTGATGTCCTGAGTGGTGGGAGCCCTGCTTCCAACTCCAGCCTTGTCACACTTGCGCACAACCATTTTTTTTTTTTCCTCAATGCAATGCCAGTCCGTCCTTTGGGCTCTTGCTGTTCTCAGACTGGGAAATGCAGGCTGCCTTCTTTCCTTCTTCCAGGTTTGGGCTCAGTTGGCATCTCCTCAGTAAGGATTTTCCCATATGACCCTATTCATATTGCCATCCCCCCATACCCTCGATCATATTACCTGCATTGCTTTCTTGATAGCAATTATGAGCCTCTAAATCTCCTTTTTCAGGTATTCATTCACTTGTTGCTTGTCTCTCCATGCTCACACCAGAATAAAAGTTCCCAAAGCAGGGACCATTTCTGTATGGTACGACTCTGCTTTCAGAGTCTTGAACAGTGAATGGCACATATTTGTTGAATAAATCCTTGAATTAAAGAATCAATGCTGAAGATTGCATGTGGTGCTATTGTAGGCATCTTATAAAAGGACTGCAAACTGCTCACCAGCAAAGCCAAGACTTTGGTATTTCTCCAAGAGACAGAATAATGGCTCTACAGACATACGCATGGAACAGTAAACACCAGAGGCCTATGAACAGTTTGCTGGACAGCAAATCGTGCCCTCACGTAAGTTTCTCAATAATAAATGACATCAGAAGTTGATGTCACCACCATCAGTGAATCGTAACAAAACCCATACTTAATTTTTATAGGTCTTTCAAAAGTTCAAAAACAATTGCTATAATACATGCAGCTTAGAAAACAAAACTATTGGGGCACCTAGGTGGCTCAGTGTGTTGAAGACTCTGCCTTCGGCTCAGGTCATGATCCCAGGGTCCTGGGATGGAGCCCTGCATCTGGCTGTCTGCTCAGCAGGGAGCCTGCTTCCCCCCTCCTCTCTGCCTGCCTCTCTGCTTGCTTGTGATCTCTGTCTGTCAAATGGACAAATAAAATCTTTAAAAAAATTAAAATTAAAAAAAAAGAAAATAAAACTATTGATGGAAAGATCAATAAAACCCACTTATAAATGAGATGAGATCTTCTAGATTACCATGTAAATTAGGCTGAAGATTTCTTACCTAAAGAAAACCTAATTTTAATAAATAATTCATGCAACATATTCTGTTTTGCTAATTCAGTCAGGGTGATAGTGAAATATCTTCCATTTTCATTTTTATAGTGTTTAAATTTCAGCTGAGGATAGCACTATATAAAAGATGCCTCTCAGCTTCGTGATTACGATGCTGTGGAATCTTTGGCCTTCCATTACCCAATTTGAAACAAAGAAAGATCAAGTTTTAAAGTGGTGGAGTGCCTTAACAAGGCCATGAGAAACAGATTCTTTTGATGATCATCTTATTTTCTGACTCTGAAACTTTTTTTTTTTTTTTTTTTTTACCATTTTTCTATATCCTGTTCGTGGTTGAAAAATTCTGATCACAAAGAATGATATAACACCCACTAAACAATAATTCAAATAGAATAATCTTAGCATCTATTCATCATCAAGTATTCAAGTTTCCTGAAACGTTATTCATCGTGTTGCTAAATCCAGAAACTGGCCACTTTCGCACAGTTTACTCTCCTGTGTAGCCCTTGTAAATGAGGATTAATGAGCATGACTAAACCCCGTTGTAACCAGTTCACAGAACTGCTACAAGCAGGATGTGTATCAAGGGTCACCACTGTCAGTTACCTCCTCATATCCCAGGCTACCAGATGGGTTCACGATCTGTGGCTCCAGCTTGAGGTTTCCTCTGTTCAATTTAGAAAAAGCAGGGGTTGCATGGTAGACTGGGTTTCACAGACATATTGTAAGACTGCTACAAGACAAGATATGATATAAGCTCTGCTCAACAAGAGAAAATAACAGTTAATTTTTACTTGAAACACACTCTCCTTTTCTTCACCTGTCCTCTTTCTCTTCTTTCTATCTCCCTTCAAGCTTCCTTCTCTCCTTCCAGTACCTACTGAATTTCAACTATGCATGAAGCCCACTGTGAGGTCACTACACATGAACACATTGATGGAAGACCCTATTGGCATGCCTAGAGCAAAGCAGATTGTTCTGGGGTGGGGTGGGGGGGCAGTGGGGATAGAATTGACTGCATGATTTCTACCTTTGATCCTGACATCATTGAATACTTTATTTGGACTTAGCCTAGACACAAGTCAATTAGTCTAAGCTCTCTTCTTGTGTCATGCAGTCCTTAATAAATGATTCTCCATCTTTTGCTTAAGTGAATGAATAGATTTTGCCATGATGCAGTGTGGCATGAAAAAAGACCTGTACTGTCACTCAAAAATGCTGAATAATTCACAATACAGTATATATAAAGCACAGTGTAATAGGAAATGCATTGGAATAGAGACTCTTAGACCTGATTTAAAGTCTAAATTTTGTCCCCAGTGTGCTATGTGACCTTGAGTCAGTCACTCCCTTCATATGAACCTCGCTTTCCTCATCTGAAAAATTAGAGGATTCTTTTAATCAAAAGTGACAGAAACCCAGCCAAAACTAGCTCAGGCAAAAAAGAGCATTTTTTTGACTCAGGTATCTTCAGGCATGGCTGGATGCATGTATCGGACAGTGTAAAAGGAATACTGTCTTTCTCTCAGCTCTGTTTATCTCTTTGTTAGCCTCATTTCCCCTCTGATAGATGGTCTTCTGCCAAGGGCCCAAGGGAAGGATCCACTTTAACTTCAGGCTTGCATCACCCTAGCTTAGTAGCTCTAGAGAAAATAAATTTTATTTCCCAAGATTTGTATACCAATCTGAGGGAAGAACTTCGGTTGGGTCTGCTTTGGTCCTCTACCTACCCTTTGGACCTATTTGCATTGCTAGGGAAATAGGTACCATCACTGGCCAAGTATGTATCATGTGTCTCTCACTGAAATCAGGTTAGGGGAAGGACCTTCTTGGTTCCTGCCATCGTTTCATCTTCTGGCCAAAGAAAGGAACTAGAGAGTCTTGGGATAGCACAAGTGTGTTCTTAGCCTTTCTAGAAAATCTGTTTCTCCAAGTCTTTGCTAGATTAGGAGATACTGAACCAGAGAGGCATTTTACCTTTAAAGCAAAACTGTTGTCCTCTTGCTTTGCTCATCCATCTGCCCTGTCCTAGAAGATGACAGTAAGTTTGAATACTTACTAGGAGGATTTCTAAGTCCCAAAGAGATAAAGTGCTTTCCCAAAGTGAAATGGCTAGCTTATGACAAAGACTGGGCTGAAACTCACATCTGCCTTCTCCCATCCAGTGTCCTCTTCATTCCACCAGGGTTTTCTTTGGTCAATCAGATAATGGTCAAATCAGATAATGGCCATGGGGCTAATGTAGTTTAGGGTCAGATGACAGGTTTGTTCCTTCTTGGTCCCACTTGAAAACTTTTTCATTACACAATCTATATTCCTAGAACATGGGCATTTTTAGAGCATCCTGGTCAACAGGCTCAGTCAAATATTAGTGTTGAAGACTCGGGGGATATGCAGAATGACTATGCTGAATTACAGGGCCTTTTGCAACAAATGCAGTTCAGTCATTTCCAAGCACACACAAAATTGAGGTATGGAATGTGTACTGAGGAGATTGCAAGCCAGCAGTTAACTCTTTGGAAACTTTATTTCCTTTTCTGTAAAATGAGAAAGTTAGAAAAAGTGACTTCTAAGGTCCTCCCAAAGTCTGTCAGTATATGCTAGAAGCTCTGTTGAATTTCCTTCAGACTTTAGACCCATGGGCAGAGATAATAATTTTAATTAATTTTAATTTTAATGTTAGTCATTATAATAAGTAAAGCAGGTACAAGCTCAGGGTATAGGGGCTGTGTGTGTCTGTCCTGCATGACTTTATCTCCAGGGCACTGGCAAAGTCCTGCCCCCTCAAGCAGAGGTTTGGTGATTCCTGATACTTCACTGCTGGCCCTTCATGCACTTTGCTTCTGGCTTTCCTCTCTCCAGAAGGACATACCACAACCTAGCAGGAGCCAGCTTGTTTCATTTGTGACCAGTAGCTTACTTGTATGCCAGTTTTGAAAGGAAGAAGAGTGTAGGTCCTGGGCTTCTGAAGACGGGACTGAAGGTGTGTGGGGCAGGCCATTAGGAGGCCAGGGACACCCTCTGAATAGTGGGAAAGTTTGCAGGGGCTTGGTCTCCTCAGGAACACTTGTCTTTTCATTATACCTGTGGTCAATACTGAGTACTTGTGGCACTCACACTTTGACCTCAGGAAAACACTCTTGGTTAACTGCCAAGAGTGAGCCCTTCTTCCTTCTCAGAGCCTTCCCTGATTAATATGTTCCACCGTGACATGCCCATGTAGACTAGAAGAACCACATGAGGTTAGCTGAGGTAAATGACTGGCCCAGGGTCACCATGGCGCTCTGTTGACAGTCTACAAGTCATTTCACTTTTTTCTTATGCTAATAAGGCAGGCAATAATAGACTTTCTAAAGCACAAATGATTTATTGTAAATGTCAGACTACTTCTTGGGCTCATCTACATTTTCTGTTCCAATACAAAGGTGTCAGAAGTTGAGGGATCTTGAATCTGCAAAGCCTTCTACTGCTACCTGATGTATAATAGAGATGTATAAGTATGTGTAATTATGCTGTTTTTTTGGGGGAACACATTTTAAGGTGCTCCAGTGAAAGGTGTTATTTAATACTTAAATTTCTGAGAAATATAAAATGCATAATGATTATATGCTGTCCTTAGGCTAAAATGGGAGATTTCTATCTGTAATTTTGTATTGGTGCTTGGGCTGTCTTTCCTGGAAAGGGGTGGGGCATGGTAGTGACAGGTCCTACCAGCTTATCTGCAGGTTCATTTTACTTGTCTATCCATCCACACCCATCCATTATCTCTCTACTGGAATAAGATATGATGTAAAATAACAAGAGATTTTCTCATTTGATTACACAGTAAGTACCTGCTGCATCCCAGACACCACTCTAGGTAGTAGTACACAGGTACTAGAAACCAAATCAGGCAAAGATCTCTGCCTGCCTGGAGCTTACCTTTCAATGTGAGTGACACATAAAAAAACACGTAGTATATCATATAGTGGTTAGTGAAAAAATAAAACAGCCCTGAAAGAGAAAGAGGAAGTGAGTCTTGTCAGTACCTTTAGAAAGAGTATTCCAGACAGAGGGAAAAATGAGTATGAAGGCCCCAAGACAAGAGAGTACCTTGAGGACTTGGGGGACAGGGAGGAGGAGGCCCTTGTGACTAGAGCTGAAGGAAGGAGGGAAGGTGGGAGGAGGTGGGAGAAGATGAAGTCAAAGAGATGCAGTGGGCAGAACAGATTAAGGGGAGATTTTATAGGTACTGTAAGGATTGCCTTTTACTTTGAGGGCAAGGATCCCTCTGGATGTTTTTGAACAAAGAAGTGTCATGAGCTAACATCTGAAGAGGATGACTCCTGCTAGTGCATTAAGATTTTATTGTAGGGGACGCCTGGGTGGCTCAGTGGGTTAAGCCGCTGCCTTCGGCTCGGGTCATGATCCCGGAGTCTTGGGATCGAGTCCCACATCGGGCTCGTCAGGGAGCCTGCTTCTCCCCTCCCCTCTCTGCCTGCCTCTCTGCCTGCTTGTGCGATCTCTGTCTATCAAATAAATAAATAAAATCTTTAAAAAAAAAAGATTTTATTGTAGGAGTGAGAAAGGAGGCAAGGGGGGCAGTTAGGAGGCCATTGTGCCCTCCAGGTGAGAGATGATAGGGCTTGGACCAAGATGGTGGTAGTAGGGGTGGTGAGAAGTATTGAGATTCTGGACATGTTTTGAAGGTCGAACTGAGAAGATTTGCTGACAGATTGTACAGAGAGTATGAATGGAAATATGGGAGTCAAGGATGATTGCGAAGTGTGCCTTAGCAACAGAAAAGATGGCATTGCTGTTTACTGAGATAGGAAAACCACAAAAGAAGGAGGTTTTGAAGGAGAAGAGCTGGAAGTTGCTTTGGATATAAGTTTCTGATGGCCTTTGGAAATCCAAGGGAAGTCAAATAGAACATTGGATATAAAAGTCTGGAGTTTAAGAGAGAGGTCAGGACTGCAGATACACATTTAGGAGTCAGTAAAATACTAAAAAAATGATAATAAAATAAATAATAAAAATAAATAAAAATAATAACAAATAAAAATAAAAAATAATAAAATAATTAAAATTTTAAAAAATAATTTAAAAAGAAAGATTGAGCTTAAAGAAACAAGAAAGAAAGAAGTGGCCAGAGCAACTGGGGAAAGACTAGAGATTGCATCCACACTCATTCACCATGGGACACGACATAACTGAACGGTGCACTCAAAAGTTCATTTTACATTATTGTACTTTTTCTAGAAAAATTTTGGATTTGGGCTGGGACTCCGATAAACTAAAGCTATAAGAACAGAATAATATGATGTCATCAGTTCGGAGAAATCTAACTGGGGATGCCTTCCCATATTCTTCCTATTTTATAGCACACTGAAGTTTAAAAGTTGAAGCATTTTATTTAAAAACTATTTGGGTATATTTTTCTGCATAATTCAGAAGAAGTCATTACCAATCTCAACATATTTCTGTGGAATAACAACAAAAAAAGTAAATTTGGGCTATTTGAAAATAGGTTTTATATGACTTCCAGAATATAGAGGAATCGGGGTTTGTGAAAAGGAACTTTGGTCAAATCCATTGACCTCATGGTCAAGTTCATACCATTTTATGGTTGGATCATGTTCTAGCTCTATACTAAGAACAACCAGGAAAAGTGCTAGAGATGCTATTCATGTTGGGTAAGAAATTCTGAGATTTATTGATTGATGTTTTTACTATAATTTTCTACCTCATTTTATTGTGCTTCATGTTATTGGGCTTTATAGATATTGTGGGAATTTTTGTTTTGTTTTTGTTTTTACAAATTGAAGGTTTGTGACAACACTGTGTTAAACAAGTCTATGGGTGCCATTTTCCCAACAGCATTTACTACCTTTGTGTCTCTCCCTTTTTGGTAATTCTTGAAATATTTCAAACTTTCTCATTATTATTATATTTGTCACATGATCTCTGAGCATTGATCTTTGATGTTACTATTGTAATTGTTTTGGGGTGCCATGAACAGTGCTCATATAAAATGGAAGACTTAACTGATAAATGTGTGTGTTCTGACTGCTTTATCAACTAACTGCTTGCCTGTCTGTCTCCCTCTCCTCGAGCCTCCCTATTCCCTAAGGCACAGCAATTCTGAAATCGGGCCCATCGATAACCCTATAAGGGTCTGAAAGTGTTCAAGTGAAAAGAGTCACGCATCTCACTTTAAATCAAATGCTGGAAGTGATTAAGCTTAGTGAGGAAGGCCTATTGAAAGCTCAGAGAGGCCCAAAACTACGTCTCTGGCATCAGTTGGCCAAATTATGAATGCAAAGGAAAAGTTCCTGAAGGAAATTAAAAGTGCTACTTCACTGCATAAATAAATGATAGGAAAGCAAAGCAGTCTTACTGCTGATATGGAGAAAGCTTTATTGGCCTGGATAGAAAATCAAACTAGCCAGAGCATTCCCTTCATTTCTATGAATGGAATTCTCTTCATTTCTATGAAGGCTGAAAGAGATGAGGAAGTTGCAGAAGAAATGTTTGAAGCTGGCAAAGGTTGGTTCACAATGTTTAAGGAAAGAAGCCATCTCCAGCACATAAAAGTGCAAGGTGGAAGCAGCAAGGGCTGATGAAGAAGCTGCAGCAAATTATCCAGAAGATCCAGCTAAGGTGATTCACCAAACAGTGGGTTTTCAATGTAGACAAAATAGCCTTAGTTGGAAAAAGATGCCATCCAGGACTTTCATAGCTAGAGAGGAGAAGTCAATGCCTGGCTTCAAAGGACAGACTCATTATCTTGTTAGAGGCTAATGCAGCATGTGACTTTAAGTTGAGTTAATGCTCAAAATCCTAGGGCCCTCAAGAAAGATGCTAAATGCACTCTGCTTGTGATCTCTAAGTGGAACAACAAAGCCTGGATGACAGCATGTCTGTTTCCCACATGCTTCACTGCATATTTTAACCCCCCTGTTGAGATGTACTGCTCAGAAAAGAGATTCCTTTAAAAATACTACCATTCATTGAGTGTGCACCTGGCCATGCAAGAGTTCTGAGGGAGATGTGCAAGATTAATATTGTTTTCATGCCTGCTAACACAGCCTCCATTCCACAGCCCATGGGTCAAGGAGTCATTTTGACTTCCAAGTCTTATTCTTTTTTTTTTTTTTAAGATTTTATTTATTTATTTGACAGACAGAGGTTACAAGTAGGTGGAGAGGCAGGCGGAGAGAGAGGAGGAAGCAGGCTCTCCACCGAGGAGAGAGCGCAACACGGGGCTCGATCCCAGGACCCTGGGATCATGACCTGAGCCGAAGATAAAGGCTTTAACCCTCTGAGCCACCCAGGTGCCCCCCAAGTCTTATTCTTTAAGAAATACATTTCATGGGGTACCTGGGTGGCTCAGTCAATTAAGTGCCTGCCTTTAGTTCAGGGGTCCTGGGATCAAGCTCCACATCTGGCTCCCTGCTCAGCAGGGAATCTGCTTTTCTCTCTCTCTTTGCCCCCTCCCTGAATTTGTGAACTCACTTGCCTTCACTCTCTCTCTCCCTCAATTGAATACATAAAATGTTAGAAGAAAAATTTATTTTATAAGACTATAGCTGCCACAGATAGTGATTCCTCTGATGGATCTGGACAAAGCAAACTGAAAACCTTCTGGAAAGTATTCAGTATTCTAGATTCCATTAAGAACATCGGTGATTCATGGGATAGGTTAAACTACCGACATGTATCGGAGTTTGGGGGAAGTTGATTCCAGCCCTTATGGATGACTTTGAGAGTTTCCAGACTTCAGTGGAGGAAGCCACTGCAGATATGGTAGAAATAGCAAGAGAACAGAATTAGGAGTGGAGCCTGAGGATGTGACTGAACTGTTGCAATAGGATGATAAATCTTAAATGAGCAAAAAGTTGCTTCTAATGGATGTTCAAAGAAAGTAGCTTCTTGAGATAGAATCTATTCCTGGTGAAGATGCTGTGAAGATTGTTTAGATGGCCCAGATGATTTAGAATGCTACAGAAGTCCTGCTGATGCAGCAGTGGAACCTTTGAGAGGATTGACTCTGGTTTTGAGAGAAGTTCTGTGGTAGGTTAAATGTTATCAAAATACATCCATGGGATGATACAGAGACAATTGTTCATGAGAAGAAGAGTCCCTTAGTGTGGCAAACATCACTGTTGTCTTCTTTTAAGAAATTGCCACAGCTCCATGCAACCTTCAGCAACCACCACCCTGATGAGTCAGCAGCCACTCAGCACTAAGGCAAGACCCTCCACCAGCAAAAAGATGACAACTCGCAGAAAGCTCAGATGATGGGTAGCATTTTTTAGCAATAAAGCATCTTTAAATTAAGGCATGTACATTTTTTGGACAGAAGGCTGTTACACACTTAATAGACTACAGTATAGTGTAAGCAGAACTTCTAAATGATGTGAGTGGAAGTGGACATTATTGTTGTGAGCACCTAGCTATGTTGTACAGATGCTTGTGTGGCTCATGGCTTGTTCTTTTGTACTCTTCTCTGTCCTGGATTGGGGACCATCATCACTGATGGCCAATCTTTATGTTCAGATTTGGGAGCCCCATTTTTTTCAGTGTCTTCCTCAATAATCTACACTGGGAAACCAAAAAAACTCATTTGACTCAATTTATTGTGGGATCTGTTTTATCACTGTGGTCCAGAACTGAACCTGTACTATCTCCAAGGTGTTTCTGTAGTTAATTTAAGGAAACGCAACTGAATTAAATGTAGGAGTCAATGAAATAGATGCATATCATCACCACCCCTTGTAAAAAGTGACCTATATATGTCATTCTACAAGTTTAATATTTGTGAATTTTCCTGGATTGAAAATGAAAACTCTGTTCCCAAGGGAAATACATCAATCTAATAAGAGTTTGACTGGGTTCTCTTCTGAAGCACCTGTATAATTAGCCTGCTAAAAGTAACGATTCACTTTCAGGATATGACTCAATAGCAACTTGCTCGTAATGAAACACACTCCATTCAATAGTGGACGGTGTCGTGATTTCCTTTCAAAGATTTGAAAAGTTCCCTAGAGGTAAAATGGTGTGATTGATGTTGATAAAGGAAAATGAGTAACAAATTTTCTCTGAAGAGAAAACCTCTTTTATGAAACATAATGGCAAAGATGCTTAATAAGGATTTAGGGATCTAAATATACTCTTACTATGATTCAACCCAAAGGAATATTATATGCTGGGACTCATTGTTGCAGGAAGAAAACAGCTCCAGCTCTCACACATGAGATCTGCTCTTTCCTTCTGGAGGAAAGTCATTCCCCCAAACCTAGAACTTAATGCATTCTCAAAAGGCTGGGCTTTTCCCGAAAGCCCATCTTAGATCCCACACCATCCTAAGTACTAGAAAGATGTGTGATCAAGAAAATGGTTTTACTTGATTTTTATTTGTACATGTTTTGCATACCTCATCCTGTTTTTGGAAGGCTCAAATAAGAATACTCATGTGAAAGATTTGAAGATGTAATTCTCCCTGTGAATGTTGAGCTTTATACTTTCACTCAGTATAGGGAGCCTAAACAGGGAAATGGAAAAATCAGACATGATGTGCTCTGTTTTAACTTTTACTATTGTAATAAATGTAATTACCACCACTGTCAAGCAGCCTCAGGTAGGGGTGTGTGTGTGTGTGTGTGTGTGTGTGTGTGTGTGTTCTACAGCCATGTGAGTTTCCTGTATCGTTGCATGCATCTGGATATGTTGGACAGATGTCTGTGTGACTCACAGTTAGCTCTTTTGCACTGCTCTCTGTCCTGGATTGGTTACCATATTTGTTGATTGGCAAACATTGTGAACAACAGGCTCACGAACATAAACAGTCTCCTTAATAATTTGGTAACAAAGAGCTGCCCTATTTCTGTTTGGGTGCTTGATTAGTGTGTTTGCAGGCAGTTTATTGCTATCCTGTGGCATTTTAAATATTACTTCAATTAAATATCATAGTATTGTTTTCTGTGTCCTCTGACAGTTCTGCTTTATGATCTCATTGTAATTGACTGGCAATAGAGTATATTCCTTATGTTAATGAGTAGTAATCATTAAAAAACACTGAAGCAGTTTCTTTCTAAAACCTGTAAGTCAAATTAAATATCTTTGTACTTAATTTTGAATTTTAAGAGACTTCAATTTTTCAAAGATTTTGAAGTAACACAGGAAAACTTGCCATAAACGAGGAAATTTAAATTTGTATCTTGAGTTTACTGTCTTATATAAGAAAAATAGCTTGGTGTTAAAATGTTCTTTTGTTCAAAAGACTAAGATATTTTCATTTTTGTTAATGACTCCTTTTTTTAAAATGCCCTCAGAAATGGCTGATCACCATAATAGCTATAAAACACGACCTACTAACCTATTTTATTAAATGATCTAGAATGACCATCCTGTTTCTCTCAGTGATCAGATTTGTGCGGACAATCAAATTAATAATACAGGTTTTGCCTTTCATAAATAAAACAGTTGCAAAAAAATTATCTCTAGATTTTGACTAAGTATTTACATGATATGTTGTTTAGTTAATCAAGAAAATAAATGTATTCACTTTTTTTTCCTTTCTTTTTTTTTTAAGAGGGTCCATGCCCAGTGTGGACTCTAGTGCAGAGCTTGAACTCATGACCTGAGCTGGGATCAAGGGTCAGACACTTAACTGACTGTGCAACCCAGGTGCCCCCATTTGCTTTTTTTTTTTTTTAAGCAAAATGTATTTGCAGAATTTTTTACTTAGTTACAGCTTCTAAAACTAAGTAATCTACAAAATTGGAAAACATAATTCAGTGTTACCTTTCATTTTAAAGACTGCCTTTTAAGGGCTTGGTTAGAAAAGCATTAGTGAAAAGTAACAGGTTAAAAATAATTTTTCTTCCTTACTTTAATAAATGAAAAGGTCAGACCCATGAAAGCGTATAAGACAAGGCTACTTCACACCGGATAGAACGTGATGTTAATGAAATGTTGGGATCCACGCAATCCTCTTGATTTTATTCACTCTTCAAAACAGGATGATAGCTTAGAATCAATGTTGTCAGTGATGACTAACCTTGACCCATTTAGAAATGCTTATTTCATAATTCCCCCTATTTACAGGGGCTTCCTACTGTGTTTGAATACAGTGCAAACAGCAGCAAGTTCATCCATGTTTACAGACACAATAGCTGGTGTTCGTGATTTAAAATGAATTGCCTTAAGGTTTCTGTAAAATTAAGTTCCCCCTTCTTTCCTTTGGGGAAACGTATTCTAAAAGAATATGAAGTGAAAGCTGAATCTTCAGAAAAATACTGAAAGTATTTAGAAAATAGGTTATATATCTTTTTAAATATTAAAAACCAAATTCTTCAAAGAAAGGCAGGATAGATCTTCAGAGCATATTTAAATGTATTGTAGAGGTCAACTGGGACAAACTGTAACAAAGCAAATCTTACAGTATCTTTTTTTTTTAATTTTTTAATAGATTTTATTTATTTAGTTGTTAGAGAGAGAGAGAGAGCGAGCACAGGGAGACAGAGTGGCAGGCAGAGGCAGAGGGAGAAGCAGGCTCCCTGCCAAGCAAGGAGCCCAATGTGGGACTCGATCCCAGGATGCTGGGATCATGACCTGAGCCGAAGGCAGCTGCTTAACTAACTGAGCCACCCAGGCATCCCGAGTATCTTTTTTTTAAAAAAAGATTTTATTTATTTATTTGATAGACAGAGATCACAAGTAGGCAGAGAGGCAGAGAGAGAGGAGGAAGCAGGCTGTCCGCAGAGCAGAGAGCCCAATGCAGGGCTCGATCCCATGACCCTGGGATCATGACCAGAGCTGAAGGCAGCGGCTTTAACCCACTGAGCCACCCAGGCGCCCCTTAGAGTATCTTTTTATGTAGGTATTGAGTTTTGCAATGTGCAAGAAGAAAAAAGTGGGAAACGTACCTGATTATTTCTCTGCCAAGTGGACAGTTTATATATTAAGGAAAATATGGCATTTTTTCTCCTGTCACACTGTCAAAAATAAAGACTTTATATTAGGTAGCAAATATTACTGATATAATTCGAAGGCATGTTTCTTTCCAATAGGACTCACAGGCAATTTCATTATAGAGTTCTGGAATCATGTTGAATCAAATATAATTTAACTCTGTGTAGTCAGGAAATATCCTTACTCAAAGTGAGGTCTGATCTTTACCCTCAGCTCCTGTGTTATGATCTAAGTCCTTGGAATGTTCTGCCTGTTAAGAGTATCTGTTTATCTGGGGCTTTGGGTCAAACAGTATGATTTATGGTGAGGGCTTTGGGCCAGGAGGTATCTCAACCTCTGGAAGGGCTAGAGAATGAAAGTCAGCCACGTAGGCAGGCAGTCAACCATGTCTTGTGAACAAGCCCCAGTAAAACTCTGGATACAAAGCCTCGGGTGAGCTTCCCTGTTTAGCAATACTCCATGCATGGTCTTCTAAATACAATTCAGTATTGTCCATGACTCTAGTGGGAGATGACAACTGATAGCTCACATCCGAAACTGTCTTGGACTCAGCCCCATACATCCCTTTCCTTCACTGACTTTAATCTGTATCCTTTCACTGTAATAAATCATAACCGTGAGTATACCAGCTTTCCAAGAGTCCTGTGAGTCCTTACAGTGAATTATCAATCTGAGGGGGGTCTTGGAGATCCCTGGTATCTGCTGTTGGTATCAGGAGTGACTGCAGTCTGAGGGACTTCCTCTCTTCAAACTTTATATAACCATCCCCCCAATGAGATATTGTTTCATGCTTGAATATTTTTGGCGAAATTTTGCTTGCACGCTTACTATATGACAGTCATTATGGGGGTTCTCAAACAGTCCAGGTTTCTCCTTTCAGGTATGTGGTACGATTGCATTTTCTCACCCCCTTAAAGGTAGATGTGGCCATTTTGACTAGCTTTTGGCCAAGGAGAATGGAATTAACATGTGTTTAGAAGCAGAAGCTGCAGTATATTCATCCCACTCTCTTTCCCTCTGTGACAAATTGACAATTTTCTAGCTACTAGCTTCTCCATCACCCTTGGTCCCAGAATGAAGACAACAGGGACCAGAGCTATCAGCTGCATTTGGAGAGAAATGTAGTATGACTGAGAAATAAACCTTTGTTGTATTAAATCACTGTGATTTGCAGCTGTTTGTTCCTATAGCATAGACTATCCTGATTCAAATAACCAGAATCACTATTTGCTCAAAGCATGACAAAATGACTATACAGAGATGCTGTTTTTAAAAAATTATTACTGGCATAATTCTTTGCTCCATAGTTTGAAAGGAATTATATCACAATTATCAGACTAGCACCATTTTAGATATTACCATATCTATCAAAATCTAAAATATTTTAACCAGCAATTCCATTTCTATTAATGTTCTTCAGTAATATTCATAGAAATACAACATACATCATCTTCACAGCATACTTCATAATAACAAAAATTAAGTGTCCAGCAATACTGACAGAACTTGTGATGTGACCATATACAGGGAATTTCTCATTCAGCCATTACAAAGTATGCGCCAACCTCTCATTCCAACTAGGATAGAGAAACAAGGACTAGATTTATCCTCTGTGTAAATACCCACCCAAAAGTACACAATATATGATATAGGATCTTTCAAGACACAAGTGATCTGAGGCCTTACAAGTGCTCCCATTTTACTGCCTTGAGAGAGTTATAGGCTACCATCTGGGAAGAGAGAAAGAACCCAGACTCTGTTTAGTAGACTCCCTGAATTTAGGCATAAGTGATAGGCCACTAAGGGAGTATTTAGGGGAATACTTAAAGCACTAAAGCCCATTGAGAATAGAAGAAAATGTCAATGTACTTTGCTTCTACCTTAAGAAACTAGAAAGAGAATATTAAATTAAGTCCAAAGTGAATAAAAGAGAAGAAATAAAGGTCAGAACTGAAGTCAGTGAAATATAAAACAGAAAAAACAATTCCAGAAATCAGTGACCAAAACTGGTTCCCGGAGAAGATCAATAAAATTGATAATTCTTTAGCTAAACTGATGACTAAAGAAGAGTGTACCAGCATCAGGAATGAGAGAGGTGACATCCTCACAGATACAATAGACACAAAAGGGTAATAGGATAATATTAGGAACAATGTTATGCCAATCAATTTAACCACTTGAATGAAGTAGAGAAATTTCTTAAAAGATGAACTTCCAAAGCTCATTCAAGAAGAAATAGATAACCTGAGTATATCTACTAAAGTAGATACCTGAATTTGTAGATAAAAACTGTCCTGCAAAAGAAACTCCAGTCCTAGATGGCTTCGTTAGCTGATTTTACCAAGTATTTAATGAATAAATAGTACCATTATTACACACTGCTCCAGAATACTGAAGAGGAGGAAGTACTTCTAGACTTGTTCTATGGAACCAGCATTACTTGATATCAAACTCTGCCAAAGAAATTACAAGAAAAGGAAGTTACAAACCAATATCCCCCCATGAATATAGATGCTGAAACTCTAAACAAAATTTTAGCAAACTGATTTTAACAGTTGGTAAAAAGATAATGAATTATGACTGAATGAGTTTTATCCCAGGAAAACAAGGTTTGATTAACATTTGAAAAGCAATCAATGTAATTCTCCATTCTTACAAATGAAAAAATAAAATCATAAGACCATCTCAGTAGTTATGGGGAAAAGCATTTGACAAAAATCTATTTTTTATTAACCAAAAAAAAAAAACCTCTCAGCAAAGTAGGAGTAGAAGGGAATCTCCTCAACCTGATGAAGAGCATTATGAAAAGCCTATAGGTAACCATGTTCTTATTGGTTAAAGAGTGAATGCTTTCCCCCTAAGATCAGGAACAAGCCAAGGATGTCTGTTCTCACCACTATTATTCAACACTGTACTGCAAGTACAGTGCAATCAGGCAAGGAAAAGAAATAAAAAGCACTTACATTGGAAAGGAGGAAGTTAAGTTTTTCATTCACAGACAACATGATTGTCTATGTAGAAAATCTAATGGGATGTACTAGATTCCAATGGTAGCTCTTAGAACTAATAAGTGATTTTAGTAAGGTTGCAATATACAAGATCAATATCGAAAAATCAACTGTATTTCTAGCAACAATTAGAAATTAAAAATTTAAAAATAACACTATTTACATAAAAAACTGTGCCATACAAGGAGAGATCTCTGCAAGATCTGTATGAAAACTATAGACCCTGCTGAGAGAAATGATATAAATAAATAGAGAGATATATTGTGTTCATGGGTTTGAAGACTCAATATATTTTTTTAAGATTTTATTTATTTATTTGTGAGAGAGAGGGAGCACAGGCAGAGTGGCAGGCAGAGGCAGAGGGAGAAGCAGGCTCCCTGCCAAGCAAGGAGCCCAATGTGGGACTCTATCCCAGGATGCTGGGATCATGACCTGAGCCGAAGGCAGCTGCTTAACCAACTGAGCCACCCAGGCGTCCCAAGACTCAATATTTTTAAGTCA
Organism: Taxidea taxus jeffersonii; assembly: GCA_003697995.1. NCBI lineage: Eukaryota > Metazoa > Chordata > Mammalia > Carnivora > Mustelidae > Taxidea > Taxidea taxus. The sequence goes on along the minus strand of RCUC01157074.1, from coordinate 91,713 downwards.
ATTCTCCTCATATACATTTCTAGATTGCAGGCCATCTCTAGCAAGATCCCAGCATGACATTTTGTAGATATTGACAAGATGATTCTAAAATTCATATAGAATAAATATAGAATAGCCAAAACAACTTTGAAAAAAGAATGACTTGGAGGGTGAAAACTACCTGATTTCAATAATTAATATAAAGCTATAGAAATCAAGGCAGTGTGATAATAGCATAAAGATAGGCGAATCTATCACACAGAATAAATGGTTTAAAAATAGATCAACACAGACATGAACAATGGGTTTTCCACAAAGGTACAAGGGCAATTACGTGGAGAAAAAAAGTCTCTTCAAAAGCTGGAGATGGAATAATTGGATATATGTATACAAAAATAGTGAACTTTGATTCCTACCTTGCACCACGCACAAATATTAACTCAAATGAATCATATGTCTAAATGTAAGACATGAAGTTATAAATTGTATGGGAGAGAATCTTTGTGAACTTGGCTTAGGAAAGGATTTCTTAGATTTGACATCATGATGCATAAAAGAACAAACTGATAAACTGAACTTTATCAAAATGGAAACTTATGCTCTTTAAAGGAAGAGTAGAAAGATAATCCAAAGACTGGGAAGAAACATAGTTAGAAGTCATACGTAGGAGAACCAACCCTACTGACTCCCATCTCTCCACCTTTAGCTGTTCCTTCAAATCTGATCACTGACAGCCCCCCTCCTCCTACCATCACCACTGCAGACTTCTGGATATTAATCCTTGGAGATTAATATACACATCTTAGAAATGCCAGCCAAGGCCAGGATGTGGGGGAGGCTTGCTTTGGCCCTCTGTAAATTTGTTAAAGATAACCTAGTCTCTCGCCTTCCTAGTACAGGTGGTGCCACAAGATCTAATGGAATGTTTGATGTCCAGTAGGTGCACCTGAACCCTTCCATCTCACTACACTGCCCTTCTGCCAGTCCTCTTGTACTATCAAATCTGTGGACCAAGGTCCAGACTTTATGGAGAATAATTGCACAGCTGGATTGTCACCCACCAGATCTTCCCTGTGAGTATGTTACCCTGAAAGTAACTCTGTGTTAAAACTGTATGGAGTGGCCTGCTTCATTTTTCAGTCTCAAAGTGCCTTCTTGATTTGGGGAATACTTTCTAGTTCCTCTCCCACCTTCTAACAGTTGTATGCCTAATAGAGGAATTTTATCTAAATATCTAAATATTTTTCCAAACACAATAATGAGAAAAACAAACCAATTAAAATTAGGCAAAAGATTTAAATAGACTTCACCAAAGGAGTTATACAGATAGTAAATAACTACATGAAAAAAATGATCAACATCATTATTCACTAGGGAAATATAAATTAAAACTGCACTGTTATCTCCCAGATACATATTAGATTAAAAAGTGTGGGTGAGGACGTGGAAGAAATGAATCTCCAGTAAACTGCTGGGAGCAATATAAAATAGCCTTCTTGAAAACACATTGGCAGTCTTCTTTGGAAGTTAAACCTATGCCTTATATGCAATGCAGCTAGTGCACTCCTGGGTATTTAACCAAGAGAAATGAAAACATAATTGTATATAATGATGTGTACAGTAATGCTCACAGCACCTTAATTTTTCAGTGGCCCCTAACTAGAAATAACTTTAGTGTCCATCTTCAGGTGAATGGACACACACTGTGGTAAATCCATACGATGGAATACTACTTGGCAATAAAAAGAAACAAAATATAACATCCAATAACCTGGATAAATCTGGACACAATTATGCTGAGTGCTCTGTGACTCAGTTTACATAAAATTTGAGACAATGCCAACTAATGTATAGCAGTGTCAGAAAGCTGATGCAGGAAGAGTTGAAGGAGGGATTACAGAGGGTTAAAAGAAACTTTGGAAGATGTACATATATTCATTATCTTGATTGTAGTGATTGTCTCAATGGTGTCAAAACTTACCAAATTCTATGCTTTAAGTGTGCAGTTTGTTCATTATACCTTAATAAAGCCGTCTGTAAAAAAAAAAAAAATCTGGGGGGCACTATCTGTGTCGATATGGAACTATGTCCATGACAAGCAAAAACAGAAGTTCCAGAACATTATGTATAGTTTGATTTCAGATTTTAAAAGAACTAATGTTTAAGAAAAAGTAATAAAACCCTTACCGTATGAAGGTACACTTTTTGTGTGTGTATATATTGACGGTCTGGTAGTTTATACAATGAACTATTGCAGTAGTTAGCCCCAGGGAAAGAGATGGGCACAGGACAGAGAGGTAATATATACATATTTGACACTGACCTGTTGCCACTTTTGATATTTTAAGTTTTATCTATTTCCATATTAATAAATCGTGACCTTTCCCCAGGAGGCTCATTTCTAGGAACTGGAACTCTAAGTTCACTGTCCTTTGGCTGGCCCTCAGTTTTACAGCGCAGGGGATAACAGAGGTGTAGTTGAAGACCGGCAGGCAGAAGACTTCCCACTCAACGCCCGGAGAAGGCGCCCCAGGGACCTCGGAGCAGGTGTGCGTCCGCGCACGTGGACCTCCGAGACGGGGGAGCCAGGCGCATGCGAGGCGGGGCTGGGGCGGGGCCGAGGCAAGGCCGGCCCAAGGGACTACGGACACTGCAGCCGGGGTCCCGGTCTCTGTCCCCGCGCCTCCAGCTCCCTGGTAGCCACTGGAGCCCCGGCGGGGTGGGCGGTCAATCTCGAGCAGTCCGGCCCGCGGACGCACAAAGGCGTCCGCGGAACTCCCGCGGTTATACAGGTTTGAAGGTAGCAGTTCCTTGTGGGGGTCGCAGTGGTCTTAGAGGGGTGCACCGCCGCAGACTTTGAGGGAGCCGGGGGCCGGAGTCCGGGTTCTGCCTGGCTCAGGCGGGTGGCGGTGTGGGGATGGGGAGGCGCCGTCGGTCCCCGCGCCCACTCCGGGCACGAGGAGGTGTGACCTGGCCTCCCTGCGGGGCCGCTGCGGACCGGGGCGCGGCCCGAGGCTGGGGGTGGTGGGAGCCCGGTGTCGCAGCCCCACTCCAGACCGCGGGCCCGGCCGCCTGGCAAAGCCGGCATTTGATTTGCCCGGGGTGGGGGTGGGGGTGTCGTGTAGCTGGTTTTATGGCTGCGTGTGGTTGGCTTCTCACCATGTGCGTTTTTCCACAGGGGCCAGCGCGGGACCCGCCTTCCTGAATTCGGTCATTTTTTTCGTCTTTGGAGGGTAAGCTTTGAGTGGATTGTCTTCTTAACGCGGCCCTGGAACGCTCGCTCCCTCGCGGATATTTTGAATAAGGGTAGCTGGGGATAGTACGCAGTGGTCACCGATAGACGGGGTTGCTTTTGCAGAACAGCTGGAAGGGTTTTAGGTAACAGGAGGGCAGTGGAGCGTTTATGTCTGCCACAAAGAAATGGCCGAGAGAGGTAGACACCAACCTTTCCCGTGACTGGAGAGAGTCTGCACTCAAAGGTGGACTAGTTTTGCCTTGGCGCCTGTGGCACCAGACACTTGGCACCTTGGCACCATTCTTCCAAAAATGTGAAGTTGAGTGAATTGATTATATTCTCAGAAAAATGTTGCAAAATGCTTTCTTGAATCCCTTGTATTAATGTTAGATCCCTTAATGTGCCCAACCCTAGGACTAGGACCCTCCTCCCCAGTTCCGAAAGTTTCCCTGTAGAGGGCCTGGCTTGGGGTCCTCGCTGCCTTTTCCTTTTTAGAGTCTGGCCAGTGAGGTTGGGAGTGGGGAGGGAGGACAGGAGAGGGAAAAGCTGCCTCTAACAGCCTCCCCTCCCCAGTTCAGGGATTCTCACATATTGCCTGGTTGAGGTTCTCTGTAATCCTCTCCTTGCATTTCAAAAGGTGTTTTAAATCTACGTATAGTTTGAAAACTTCAGTTTTCCTATGAGTAACTAAAAGAAAAGATGCCTATTTTAAAATTTAAAGTTTTCCTTTTGCTTTTTTAGATGAGTATATCTTAATACCACAGAGAGACTTTGGAGACAGTATAGAAAATTTCTAAATCAGTAGTGAAATATGAGAATACCAAAATTCTGGAAATCAGTGCTTTGGGAAAGATTTATTTTGATATAATACTTACTCTGTTTGTCTTGTTGATCCTTGATGATATTGTAATTTGACCTTTGCATTCTTGAAAAATTGAAGGTTTTAGATTTAGATGGCAACTAAGGTGATGTCGGCTACAAAGAATGTAAATGTTTATTTTGCAACATCTCTAAAAAAATGTTTTGCTCTGTCCTTGGGTGATATTTATTGGGAAAAAGCATTGGCCCTTAATATAATTGGCTCTTTTATTAGAAAGCTGTGTGTTTGAAAGCTGTATTTTGAAGCAGATCTTCAGTTCTCCTGTCTAGGCCACACCTTCCAATCTGTGGTAGCAGCAGTAAGATTTCTAGCATGCTGGCTTAGAAAACAACTTAAGTAAAGGACATTTGGTAATTATTTCTGTTCATTTTCATCTTGGTGCTTCCAACAAATTTGTCTAGCGTTTTAGGTAGTTTTGAATCTTTATTCTCTTATCTGTAATATTTACACAACATTTCTAGCGTTGTGACAAGTGAAAACTTGAAATTTCTCAAAGTACTTCCTTTGTCTTCATTTAACCACTCTGAAAGAATCTGGCGATGCTGCAAAAGATGGTGTTTACACTGCAGGCACCAGGTTGGCTTTGGATGTTCAGTATTCCATTTACTCTGTCTTTGAAAATGTCATTCTAAAGAATACTTTTGGAGGTTTCTTAGTTACTTACATCCAATTCACATGGTCACCTGTTCCACCAAATTAGTAAAAAAATTACTAGTTATATTAATTATACTAGTAACTATATATAACTAGTAATTATATATACTAGTTTATTAGTAATAAAAAGGGAAATCACTAAGTGAACTTTGAGTCATTGTTACATTCTTTCCCAAATGCTAATAAACCTTTTTCAAGCTCTAGAATTGCAGTCGTAAGTTTGTCACATCACTTGCTGGGGTCTCATATTCTGATTTAAGTTCTCCTGTTGCTCAGAATTCTGATAGTGACTCAGAAACAGCAATCAAGTTTCTTCAGTACCCAGGGAAGTACTTCATCTGGTCCTGAGGATTCCAGTGGGTTGATCTGAGATAGGTTCTTGCTTGCCATCTTCTTAGGCTTCTAGTGATTCACTGTTTATGTACCATTAATACATTACTGCTGTATTCTCCAGCATACAGAAGGCCCTACAAACACAGAGCTGTCTTGATAACACAGTAGATAAGTTTCTACAGTAAGTAAAATTGTGCATGACATCTAATGAGGGAAACACAAGTCACTTGACTTGTTCCTTCCCTTATTTGTGATGTTCCTTTGAAAATGCGCCAGTAGCTCCTGTTCTGCCTACTTCTGGAGTGCAATATAAAGCGGGAGAACTGACCTTGACATGACCTTGTAAATACAGGTAGTGGAGGAAGAAATTAAATTGTGGATGTTGGAGCTCAAATTCTTTCTTCCTAACTGTTTGCCAAAGCTCTATTAGGAGTAGGATTCAGAGAGAAATTGAGACCTGGCAGGTAGCACACAGCAGTCAAGATGTTAGTGCATTAATGGGTTGTCTCCTCCACCTCCCCTGTACCGTTGAATTTGGCTTATGAAGGTAGTAGAGTGCATTTATTTATTTACTTTGACTTTACAACATTTATTCATGATGCCAAGGCAGTGAGTATTATCCTGGTGTAGACCCATTACTATTTTCTTCCATGTCCATAGACTGCTTACAACTCTGGCAAGTTACTTTGCCTAAAATTGGTCAGACCTCAAGGACAGTATGAATGAATGGATTGAGTATGAATGAACCAATTACATCTGTCAACATAAGTGAAAAACTTAAAAAAAATCTACAGTTATTAGATAAGTCAAACAATATTCAATTAAATTTTTGTCTTCTTATTTAATTATTATAACTATAGTGGCATTATGTGCTCTTAAAACCTGGAGCTGAAAGATTTACAAAGCCTACAAATAAATGTAAGCTTGGACTACTTAGATACTTTGTAAAATCTCTCCATACTTGTTCATTAAAATAGAAATATTCAGAGCCCTTTAATCCATGGCTTTCTTAGTAGATCTTCTAGCCTGATTCCTGGCAAAGGTCACCATATTCCCACTAACCTAGCCAGTTGTTTGGATGGACTAGTCTCCTCCCGAGTAGAAAACAGTTGTTTGGGAATCAGCAATTTCCTAACAAAATCCTTCAACATAATGTGATGATAGGTAAATGTCCTAAGCATAAAAGTCACTGGATTTTTACTTATACATTCTAATGAATGTATTTTTGTGGTATTTTGCCAAGCTAGGAAGTGAGATCAAGGGGATGTTGGTGAGTACACCATGGCAGCAGTTCGTTTATTCAGAGTGAACTATAACTTGGAAGCCTTCTTTAGGTAAGAAAGTTGGCAGTTTGAAAAAGCAACCATTAGTTTTTTTAAACAATCCTGTATGTTTAGGTTGGAATTTTTTCTATAAAGGTTTTCAAGCTAATAAGGATCAATTTGCCTTGCATTCTAAGATATATTTAACTGATGCTCATCGATATGGACTTATATATAAAATATTTGACTTTTGGATGAGTCTTAGACTCTGAAAATGAATGTTCACAAAGAAAAAGAAAATTAAACTTATTTTTAATAGGATGACTGGTATTCATTGAATGTCTGTCGTTTATGGTGATTCTGTCAGTGAACTGGCAATTTAATATTTTGCTGAATAAATGAAACAATCTGTCCACGTTACCTAGAGTCACTTTAATGTACAGCACAGTCCTTTTGTTTACAACTGCAAGGCATTTTAACCTGACCTTTTGTTGAAATCTTATTTTCCTTTTGGCTATGCTGCTTTTCCAGTAAGGAATTATATTAGGGATAACTCTTTTTGTGATCACTTAGTGAAATTTTAACAATCCATTCTGTAAGTTTACCAAATGAAACACATACAAGCAAAATGCCCATTAATGTACTCCATATCAGAATTTAGGATCCATTGTTCATTCTTTTACCTCACTTGGGCCAATGTATTTCATTTTAGGGAAATAAAATTAAAGAGTAGGGCAGCCCTTTCAAAATAAGCATATTTTGCCAAAATAAGCATGTTTTAAATATGCTTTGAATTATTGGTGTCAGCAGTTTGATATAGTCTATATTACTAGGCCAGTTCTCAGTTACATGTATAACTAGTTGAGTCATACTTAATGTGTGTGGTAGTCATTTGCCTCATGCTTGAGATACAACTTTGCACCTATTTTAGTTTTCCAAACCTTAAAGATGTCCTTTCATTTTGTTCAACAACTATAATTATAGGTCAGCTCTGCTTTGGGATCCAGCTCTCTATTATGGCTAAGAAGTGTTTCACATCAGGCAGAGATATATATATTTCTAACATTCAAGGATGAAAAGAGAGTTAAGTAGTCAAGCAAAGTTAAATAAAGTTGAGAAACATTCTTAACATTATTTTCCCTCTCAAATAATTGTATATATAAAGCACTTTGCATTCTTATGTAGACTGTATGTACATGGTAACCCTATATACTTGGGTATATCTGGACTTGAAATTTGTTGTAACTTAGGTGTGTCTCAAGCTGGCTCCTCCCTGGGCATTCATCCTGCCTTTTTGTGGGGGAAGAATGCTCATCCCTTTGCTATTTTGCATTTTCTACTGAGGGTCAGGTGTGTTGCTACGCCCAGTTTTTCTAGAGCTGCTGTGTCCTGGGTGTCACCTGAAAATTGTGCTTCAAATTAAGTAATGAAATTCGTTTAGAAAAATTCACTGGACAATTTAGTACAACAAGAATGACTGCAACATTTCTTAAGCCTTTACTGTGTTCTGGTACTTACGGACTTTAATCCTCACAACTGCCTTATGAGATTAGGTACTGCTGTTTTCCGTGCTTTTCAGATGAGAAACCTGAGGCTTAAATTTTTGCAGACAAGATCACATGGTTAGTAAATGGCTAAGCTGGGGCTTTTCCAGGCCTCTGCTTTTGATAACGTTTTACTGTCTTTCCGGATCCCAGGAGTTATTAGCAGAATTGCATTGTGATGCTTTCTTCTCTGTAGGAGATAGTAAGAATACAGTAATTGACCAGGAATAAACCTGCGAGTCACACTGCTTCCGTGGACATTCCCTCCCGGAAGCTTCCCTAGCCATTCCCTCCCATACAGGAGCTCAATCACATGTCATTGCTTTATTCTTCCAATGCAACTTGTCCCAATGTCAGGGAAGGCATTTATCATGGTATTTCACCCTTTGACCATAGCTCTTGGAGAGCAAGCTCCCTCTTACCTCTCTATCTGTAGCATGTGGGGGTACCTATCAGTGCATGATAGTGGAAGATTACTATTAAAATCTGTTTAACTGTTTTTCATTTTCTAATGTAACTCTGTGCAGTTGGAGTACAGATGTCTGATGGAAATGTAGAAAAATATGATGACAAAATCTTTTACTGTTCACAGAATGAAGAGGAACAATTTCTTTCTCATGAATAAAATTGTCCGGTCTTCACCAGCAGTGAAACAACCAAAAGTTGGCTTCTTCTCTTCTCTCAACCACACCCATATGCACGCTGTCCTTCTAGACTGGGGGAGTTTGCCTCACTATGTAGTATTACGCATTTTTCAGTATCTTCCTTTAATAGATCGGGCCCGGGCATCTTCGGTATGTAGGAAATGGAATGAAGTTTTTCATATTCCTGACCTTTGGAGAAAGTTTGAATTTGAACTGAACCAGTCAGCGACTTCATATTTTAAGTCCACCCATCCTGATCTCATTCAGCAGATCATCAAAAAGCATGCTACCCATCTCCAGTATGTCAGCTTTAAGGTAAGAAAAATAAGCATTAAATAGAAACAACTTAGGTTTTATTAATGTCATTTTTGTGTATCTAGGTCCTTATGTTGAGGCAGTCGGTGAATTTTACAGAATTTTTACTCCAACCTACATTCTGTTTTTCTGTAATCGTTTGCACAGATTGAAGTGTAGAACTGGAGCTGTAACTTAAATGTCAGTTTCCTTAATCTGGATGGTACTACTAAAATTCAGGTCATTGTAAAGGATTTGAAAGTATGGAGCACTTAGAAAGTTACATTGTCATCAGCTCTATTTCTCACTTTTTGTCTGAGACATTTTGTATAAAGAAGAAATACTAATTTGTTGGATAGCTTGATGGAATAAATACAGTTTTGCATTGGGATTCTGTTACATAGTTATATTGCCAGTAAGTTTCTGATAACTCACCTTCAGGAAATGAAGATTTAAAATTGTTTTTATAGGTGGATAGTAGTACTGAATCAGCGGAAGCTGCCTGCGATATACTTTCTCAGCTGGTAAATTGTTCTATCCAGACCTTGGGCTTGATTTCAACGGCCAAGCCAAGTTTTATGAATGTGTCAAAGGTAAAGATGGCGGGCTTTTTTGTGAGAGACAAAAATTCTCAAATATTTCAATCTAGGCAAAAAGGATTATTTTCCTAAAAAACAGGCCACATCCTCCTTATCTTCAAAGAATTACTTAAAGCAGTTTCCTATTGATTAGCACTTACTTTTGCTGAAATAGCTTATGTATGGCTCCATCCTTTTGGCATATTTTGTAATTCTAATTATTGTTTCTATAGTAGCTATCATTAATATAAAATTTAGATGTTATACTTGGAATTTTCAAGTGCCAGTTAGTTTCTTTGAATATAGAGCATGTATGACCAATAGTGGATGTTTTTCTTGTAATTCTGTAGCCTCTCCATTGGAGGTTAGAAAAACATAATACTAAATGAACTATACCACTTAGGATGACATCAGATTCTGTGTAATAGAAACTCCAAAACAATAGTAGCTTAAACAACATGGCTGGAGTTTCTTTCTCTTACATTAAAGAAATCCATGCATGAGCAGAGCCGGTATGAAGTTGTTAGGACTCCAAGCTCCTTTGAGGCATCTTGTGTTCTTGTAGGCATTTCAGATGGCTTTCTGAACTCCAGCCATCACGGCAGGAGGCTGGAGGAAAGGGGAAAAGAAGGGTATACCCACTGTTTTTCAAGAACCCTAGCCATGAGTACTGTATAATGCTTTTGTTGATATCTCACTGACAAGCACTTAACTGTGGCCACACTAGGTTTCTGGGTGACGAGGAACCATTTTTTAGCTGACTGGTAATGTGCTCAGCTCAAAATTATGACCCAGTTAGCAAAGAAAGAAAGGATGAATGGGTGTTAGGAAGCCTCCAGCTGTCTCTGACACTCAGAGAGATGCACGACTTTGCCAGAAGCCTAAACTAATAACTGTCTTCATTCAGGCTTCAGCTTGGGTCCTATCTCCTCAGGCAGGCCTTCCTTGACCACTTTGGTTAAACCAGCACCCCTTCCTCCAGTTATACTCTGATGTGCTACAGTATTTTCTTTATGTCCTTCATGAGTACTTGAAATTACCTTCATTATTTAACACATTTACTCTCATCCCCCACGACAAAGCGTATGCTCTTTGAAGGCAGGGACTCTGTTTTCTTTATTTACTGTTATAAGACAAGAGTTAAGAGTAGTGCCTGATACATAATAAACACTAAATTTTTGTTGTCAGTAAAACTGGCTGATGGAAACCCTCCTGTGGAAGAGGATAAGGGAATAGTAGCATATTCTCGATCATAAACTGGGTCATGGCTTTCAAGCATTTCCACCAGCCTGTTTATCTTTTTGAGAGATAGTCGGGAAAAATGGGTCATTTGGGGATTAATGTAATATAAGCCATCAGATGGAAACTTACTACTTCTCAATAGTTATTTCCTTGTGTATGAGTGATGGAGTCAGCTTAGCCTGAAATTCTTAGATTCCCAGCTATCTCAGATGCTGCACATCAGCTTCGGTTCGGGGTAGATGATGCAGTCGCCAGGGTGAGGCAGCCGTGATGAGCACACATCCTTGCAGGCTCTGCCTCTACAGTCAAATGACTGAGTGGCTTCTGGCAAAGTCATGCATCTCTCTGAGTGTCAGTTTTTTCACTTGTAAACTGGGGAAAGGATAGGGTAAAAATAGAGTATTTGCTAGGTGTAAAGAGTGCTAAAGGAATTCTGTGGACACCATGATGAGGTAGGTCCTGTAATGCTGAAATACATCCTTCAGGACCGAGAGTCCAGTGAGAATTGATTAAAGGGAAAATAAGCCCTACATTTCTTAAGGAAAAAGTAATGTATTTCTCTCATGATTTTTGGCACAATAAAATTTAGCAAAGAGATCTAGCCATCCGCCATTTAAAAATTTATATTAATCAATGTATAATTAATATAAACCAATATGTTTTCTAATAAATGAATGAGAGTTATAACCAATTGGTCATTGTCATAGGAGTATTAGTATCTTTGGTAGAATCCACGTTGACTTTGAAAAGAGAAAAATGATCATGCCTGTATTTGGTTTTCAGATTTTCTACTGTGTCCAAAAATACTGGATTTGAACCTTGTGAATTTTTTCCCATTTTGGAGTCAAACTATAAATAGGCTTTTGTTTGTCAATTCTTAAAACATAGTTTTAAAAATGTATCTTTATTGGGATGCCTGGGTGGCTCAGTTTGTTAAACATCTGCCTTCATCTTGGGTCATGATCTCATGGTCCTGGAATTGAGCCCCTCATTGGGCTACCTGCCCAGTGGAGAGCCTGCTTCTCCTTCTCCCCTGCTCCTTCCTTCCTCTTGTTCATGCTCTCTCTCCTCCTCTCTCTTGAATAAATTAAAAATCTTAAAAAAAAAAAACTTAAAAGTTAAAATTAAAAATTTAAAAATCTCAAAACATTTATTTAGATGACTTTCTAGCAAAATGCATATCACTGAAGAATAAGATCATTTGTTTATTCACCGAGAAATATTTACTGATCTCCTGCAGTGTGTCAGATATTATTTTAGGTGCTGAAAATATAGGAGTGAGTAAAACATGAAAGTTCTCTTTATTCTATGGCAGGGGTGGAAAAGGTTCAGACAGTAAGTATTATGGGCTTCACAGGCTGTAATTTTGGAGCTCCTCCCTCCAGCATGGTAGTGGGAAAGCAGACATAGTACATAGATGGAGGAGCATGGTTGTGTTCCAGTCAAACATTAATTGTGGACACTGGAAATTTCTGGTAATTATCACATATCATAAAATATTATTCTGGACAAAATTTCTTTCAACTGTTTATAAATATAATAGCTATTCTGAACTCAAGAGCAGTACAGTAACAGACTAGGCTGGATTTGGCTGGCAGGTCAGGATTCGTCAACCCCTGTTCTAGGAAATAAATGTAATTATATCCTTTTAATATTGAAAATCAAATCCTTAGGATTGAAGTAATTGGAAGGTATGTATATGAAACCTTTGAGACGGATTTTTGACTGACTGATGGTGTCATTAAAATGCTACTATGTTGAGGGGTGCCTGGGTGGCTCAGTGGGTTAAAGCCTCTGCCTTCGGCTCAGGTCATGATCCCAGGGTCCTGGGATCGAGCTCCTGGGATAGAACCCCACATCAGGCTCTCTGCTTGGCAGGGAGCCTGCTTCCCCCTTTCTCTCTCTGCCTGCCTCTCTGCCTACTTGTGATCTCTGTCTGTCAAATAAATAAATAAAATCTTAAAAAAATTTTTTAAAAAATGCTACTATGTTGATTGCTGTTACTATGTTATTGTTAGTATCTGTTGATATAGTTTCAATGAACTATTTGATTGGACCTGTAGATTTTTAAATAATATTCTCCTAATTCTTTTCTTATTGCCGTGCAAGTCTCATTTTGTGTCAGCACTTACAGTTGTCTTTGTCAACTCAAAATCATTATCATCGATCAAAATTGAAGACACACCAGTGGATGATCCTTCATTAAAAATTCTTGTGGCCAATAATAGTGATACCTTAAGACTCCTAAAAATGAGTAGCTGTCCACATGTTTCCTCTGATGGTAAGTTATACATTTTTTAAGCTAGCATGATGTTTTTGTTATACTCTCAGTATAATACATATCCTATATAATACGTATAATATATACTTTTGTACTCTTTTTTTTTAAAGATTTTATTTATCCATTTGAAGGACAGAGATCACAAGTAGGCAGAGAGGCAGGCAGGGAGAGAGGAGGAAGCAGGCTCCCTGCTGAGCAGAGAGCCCGATGCGGGGCTCGATCCCAGGACCCTGAGACCATGACCTGAGCCAAAAGCAGAGGCCTTAATCCACTGAGCCACCCAGGTGCCCCTATACTTTTTTACTCTTAGTATAGTATATAATATATAGTAGAATAGCATATATAATATATACTATATGTATTATAGTATATGTATATACTATATGTATATATATTCTACTGTACTCTTTATGTTATATTATGTGTAACAATTCAATTTCACATTGAAAAACTACATACTTATGAAACATAATTGAAAAAAGTAATCTTTTTTCGAAAGGAGTCTTAATCCATAAGGTAGACATAGTTTAAATTGCTTTTTTTAATAAAAAATATTTTTTAAGGATTTTATTTATTTATTTATTATTTGTCAGAGGGAGGTGGGGAGAGAGCGCACAAGCAGGGGGGAGTAGCAGGCAAAAGGTGAAGTAGGCTCCCCACTGAGCAAGGAGCCCAGTGTGGGACTCGATCTCAGGACTCTGGGATCATGACCTGAGCCAAAGGCAGGTGCTTAGCTGACTGAGCCACTCAGGCGTCCCAGTTTAAATTGCTTCTAAAGGTATTTTAGTCATATGTATATTTTATTATACATATGTTTTTTATTTTTATATGTAATAATATATATATATATACATATATGTATATATATATATATATCTTGGCATCATCTCCTCAGAAATCATTTGATGTCTATTTTATTATATTTTATTTTAAACTATCTTTTTTTTTTTAAAGATTTATTTATTTCAGAGAGAGAGAGAGAGCGCCAGAGGGAGAAAGCTAGTGAGTGTGGGGTGGGGAGGGGGAGAAAGAGAGGAAGAGAGAATCCTTAAGCAGACCCCCTGCTGAGTACAGAGCCCAACATGGGGCTCAATTCCAGGCCCCCCGAGATCATGACATTAGCTGAAATCTATGAAATCTAGAGTGGGTCGCTTGACTGACCAAGCCACCCAGGCAGCATGTTTAATATCTATTTTATTTTATTTTTTAAATATTTTATTTATTTATTTGTTAGAGAGAGAGGGAGAGAGAGCAAGTGAGCACAGGCAGACAGAGTGGCAGGCAGAGGCAGAGGGAGAAGCAAGCTCCCTGCAGAGCAGGGAGCCCGATGCAGGACTCGATCCCAGGACGCTGGGATCATGACCTGAGCCGAAGGCAGCTGCTTAACCAACTGAGCCACCCAGGCATCCCTTAATATCTATTTTAGTAAATAATGAATAACTGACGTCAAATTTAAGTTTATAAGCTGTCATATTGGTATCAGTGTGATTCTTTGTTCTTAAGAATTTTTCCCCATTTCCCACAGGAATCCTTTGTGTAGCTGATCGCTGTCAAGGCCTTAGAGAACTGGCATTGAATTATTATATTCTAAGTGATGAACTTCTCCTAGCACTTTCAAGAGAAACTCATGTTAACCTAGAGCATCTTCGAATTGATGTTGTGAGTGAAAATCCTGGGCAAATTGAATTTCATTCTATTAAAAAACAAAGTTGGGATGCACTTATCAAACACTCCCCTGGAGTGAGTGTTGTTATGTATTTCTTTTTATATGAAGAAGAATTTGAGGCATTCTTCAAAGAAGAAACCCCTGTTACTCACCTTTATTTTGGTCGCTCAGTAAGTAAAGTGATTCTAGGACGGATAGGTCTTAACTGTCCACGACTAATTGAGTTAGTAGTATGTGCTAATGGTCTTCAGACTCTTGATACTGAACTTATTTGTATTGCTGAACACTGTAAAAACTTAACAGCCTTGGGCCTCAGTGAATGTGAAGTTAGCTGCAGTGCATTCATTGAATTTATAAGACTGTGTGGGAAAAGACTAACCCAGCTCTCTGTAATGGAAGATGTTTTGATCCCTGATGATGAGTATAGCCTAGATAAAGTTCACACTGAGGTCTCCAAACACCTGGGAAGAATGTGGTTCCCTGATGTCCTGCCTGTCTGGTGATTGGCTCCCAAAGATTCTTAATTTTTTTTTAATTATTAAGATTAGCTTCTTTCTTTCTATGCAGATATAAATTTTAAGATATATTGCTGAACTATTTTAGGTAAAATATCTTATCATTTGCAAACTGTCTTAATGGAATGGAATAGAAACATTTGAAAAAATATGAGAAATGGAAAAAGCCAGAAATTTCCATAAATAGGGCATAGATCCTGTATTGTGGATTAGGTAGTTGATAGGCTAAACACTACATATTGTTTGTACTTGAGTTCCTTAGCCTTTGTTGAAGGTACATTTTAGCTTGCTCAATAAATTTATAATACTGAGCTTTGGATCCCTAAATTATGACATTTGTAACTTTATACTGCTTTAATTGCTTCTCTTTCATCTTGGTATGAGTATGTTTTACAGGATATATAGGATTAAATCTAAGAGTAAAATAAAAGTATAGACACAGAAGCTGACTTAATTGTACTTAGTGTTTAGCACTACATAAGATCATTGTATAACTCAATAAACAATTTCTAATTTCTAACACATTGAATTCTACTTTATTTAACTCAGGAGAAGATGGGCATTAGATCAAAATTAATACTGATCAATCTGTAAAGATATTGTGATTGTTAGTTGATTAAATAAACTTATCAGGCTTTTGGCTAAGATCAAGTGAAAAAAGTACATTTTGAAGAGTGTCTTTGGGAGGGAATCTGCATGTACTGATGGCCTACTACTTTGTCTGGAACCGTGCTAGAGATCCTTTGCAGGAGTGATCTTATAATGTAATTAATAGCACAGCTAGAACTCTTCAGTAGTTATAGATTGCTTTTAGGGTGAAGATATATCCTTAAAATGACTTACAGTACCCTACATGGTCTGGCATTTCCCTGATTCTTTGCCCTCATTTGCTCTCAGAGCTTCCCCTTGCCCTTCTGCTCCATTCTCTTGCCTCTAGTCAGGGTACCTGAGGATATAGTCTCTTTCTACCTCCATTGCTCTGTTTGCTTCCTCAGGTCTTTCCTTTAGATGTCATTTCCTTAGGGAAGCCTCTGACTCTCAGCACTCTGTGACTTCCATTTGTGGCACTTACCACTATTGTAATTTGCCATTTACTTGTATGATTAGATTATTCTCTACTAATTCCACTGCCCTATGAGCTTTATCAGTGCAAGATCACTGTCAGGTTTGGCTCACTGTTGTATCCCCAGCATCTAGCATAACATTTAACAAATAGTAGACACTCAGTAAGTTTTACTTAGATACTTTCATTTCCAGAGTTCCCTTATGTCTTCCCCCAGTATCTTCATTTTCTTTCCAAGAAAGCAATTAAATTTAAAAAGTTTATTATTTTCCAGTTTTAAGTGTTTTTTTTTAAGATTTTATTTATTTATTTGACAGAAATCACAAGTAGGCAGAGAGAGAGAGAGAGAGGAGGAAGCAGTTTCCCCGCTGAGCAGAGCCCGATGTGGGGGCCCGATCCCAGGACCCCGACACCATGACCTGAGCCGAAGGCAGAGCCTTTAACCCGCTGAACCACCCAGGCACCCCTTAAATGTTTTTTAATTAGGAAAAATTTTTAAATCTTCTCACCTGTTAAAGAAATTAGAATTAAGATACCTTGTGGTTTGTAAGTGGTAACTTTTCAAAAAGAGCATATTTTCTGTCTCTCTTTTTTTTTTTTTAAGAGAGTTACTCATGCAAGCATTCTCTGCAGTGTGCCACATCCTTTCTCACTTTGAGCTCTGTAAGAACGGGCATCTCCCTTTTTTCACCTTTGTGTTTGGGACTCTCAGACTGCTGTGTAGCACATTAGTATACCCTCAATAAATGTGAGTGGGGCTGAAAAAAATCAGATTCTCAAAGACAGTTGTTACTATTACAGATCATGTGATTTATACCTTAGGATTTCAGGAGAGTACAGAAGCAGCATGTTGTAGGGCACTCAAGGTCCGGTTAGGCTAACAGGACACACATGGAGGAAATGGCATAACTGAGAGGAGGGTCAGGCTCTTTGGAGGTCAGAGCAGTGACATTCCATAGCAGTATTTCCACTAAAGAAGTGAACTCTGGTCTCACGGGATAACGTGATGTGTAGTGGAGGGGTAGGGTGGGAGTATACATATCTGAATAGTAGGTGGTAGGATTTCTGTGTTGGTTTCACTAAAGAGCAAAACAGAGAGGGACTGATGAAAGGTGATCAAGGTGGAGTTTCTCCCTATTGCCTGCTAGCACAGAACGATAATGAGTACCTATGGCCCCTCATACATTCAGTGAGATGTTGCCACTCTAAATGGTGGCCTTTAGTAGTGGTCTTTAGTGGTGGTTTTTAGTAGTGGGACTTAGTGAACTAAGCACTATAAGAACTCTTAAAGGCAAGCGCAGTAGAATTGATCAGCTCATTTTCATGACCCTGGTTGGTCTAACTGGGTTTATAAATTCAACAGCAAACATTTTAGGATAGCCAAAATCAAGACAAGAAAAAGTACTGTTTACTTAAGATTAGAGGATTCTAGGTTAAAATGGCCACTTATCTTGTTCTTCCATTAAATTACTTTTCTGCAGAAAACTCAAAACATTTTACAAGTAAAAACTAATTTTGTTTCCATTATTATCTTCATTATTATCTTAACCATCAAGCCTAGTATGTCTCAGTTTTTAAAGTATATTTTACAGTCATTTTCACTAAGGAAAAATATGTTATTCAGTACTATCACTTCTCTGTCATTTGAACCTTGACAATACTTTAAACTGAATGTTTTGACACTCAAATCTAAAAAGGAAAGGAAATTTAAAAAAGCAAAGCAAAACAGCCCTCTGATGAAATGCACCAGAGGGCGCTATATGCTGGTTCTTTCTAAGAGCAGTCCTTTAGTCTAAAGTTTGCATTTCTCCATTTAACAGCTATGAGAATGCTTATGGAGTGCTAGGCAGAAGGCATCAGGCATCCGTCTTGCTCTGCCTTGGGGAGGCTATCCGTTCCAGCCAACAGGTCTGATTTTTAAAACAATCACTAAATAAGGTTGATTATTTGTTGTTCAGATGGTACTCTACTGGTACTGGAATGTACCAGTAGAGGCTCTGAACCAAGAGCCATCATGAACTCTCCTTCCTGACCACCCACCGGCAAGTCTTGTTACTACTATAACATATTATAATAAATACTCACGAAATCACCTCCTAGCTGTAAAATGACAACATTGACATGACAGTAACTTAAATAGTTTTTTTTTTTCCACAGTTTCTTTGTGGCTTCTCTTGCTTAGTCCTGCAGTAATGAGTGTTCATTATTTGCTTGATTTCCTTTTCATTTACTCTTATTGCATATATATGCTCCTAAAAATAACATTTTGGTTTTAATTGTTTTGACATTATAAAAAGAGTATCCTACTATATATAATCTTTAGGACTCTTTTTTAAACTCAAAATTATATTGCTGTGATTCATCCATTTTTTATGTTTAGCCGAGGCTTATTTACTGTTGACCACTGTATACTATTCCATTCTGTGACTAAGTCACAGCTCACTTGTTCATATCAATTGTAGTAAGCATTTGAGTTGTTCCAGGGTTTGCCATGACAAATAGTGATATGAACGTTCTCATACATATATTGTAGCATACAAATGCAGCTACTTCTCCAATAATAAAGCTCAGTTAATTACATTTTCCTCTAGCACATCTGTATTAAGAACAGAATCTTTCTGCTGGAGTTTTCTACATTCCAAAAGGATTTAAGCAAAAATTCATGGAAAGTTTCCAGGATGATAAATTCCTGTAATGCAGTCTGACTGAAATCGAGAATACTGATGTATTTTCTTTTTATTCATGTTTAGAAAATGTTTTGCTCATATACTTTGGGCAAGTGTGGATGCGAAAACCAGCAGATTCTGTCTTCTCCGTGCAAACAGTTCACCCTTTGAATGGTTTGACAAACCTGAGGATACTGCTGAAACTCTTCCCTACCTTTACCCAGAGTTTAACTCCAGTTTATTCACTTAATATTTATAAAGTATGTACATGTGTCCAGCACTGTGCAACACTCTATTCTTGTACCAGGAGAACAGCTTCAGGTTTTTTCCTGTTCTTAGGCAGGACGGTAGCTAGTCTTAGAACTGTCAAAAACGCGGTCTGGAGAGGCCAGAATTTGTATGTTTATTTATCCTGTGTATGTAGGACTGAGAAACTTTAAAAAACAAACAAGTAAAATCCCTCAGATCCCATAGGTGACAGAAATATCAGAGAACTGTCAGATATTAGTTGACAATCAAACATTCAAGTGGCAATGAATTGAAATAAAAATGCTATTTTCTTTCTTACATTCATCATGTTTTTATTTGGACATAAATTTCTTTTTTTATTATTTTTTGTTATTTTTTTAATCTTTTAAATTTTTATTTATTTATTTAATTTTTTTATGGACACAAATTTCTTGAAGAGTAGGATATGCATCCAGGTTTTTAAGATGGTTTTCTATTTAGAAGATGTGGTCATGTGTCTTCTACTTAGAGGTACATGGTTGGATCACTCAAGTCACAGTTTTCAATATGTATGTGGGATTGTATGCCAGGATAGACTTTCTGCAAGGGCAGTAGAGTTCCTAGTTTTTCTCCCTTCTTGATAGAGCCTTTATATTTAATTGGCTTAATGTAGAACATTTTGATACAGAAACCTAAAAGAAATCAGAAGTTAATTTAGTTGATATCTGGGTTTCAGTAGCCTTGAATCAGAAATTCAAAAAATAAGAACAGAAATGAAAGAGAAGACAAAAAGAAATGAGACTTGATTGAACTCAGTGAGGGAACAGAAAAAGACATCAAAATCATACCAGAGATAGAGACTGGATGTCCAAGAGAGTAGATTAAAATGAAGATTTAATGAAGACACTGAGGAATAGCAGAAAGCACTAGGTTGCTGAGAAAATTGAAACTTTTATCATATTTTTTAATTCTTACCCAGAATAATTTCAACTCTAAGAACTAGTTTAATAAAGTGATTAGACTTTAAAGACAAAGAAAAATGGACATAATTGGCACAAGAATACAAATCTTACTAAGTACTAAAAGAAAAAAAATTAAAAACAAAGACCCACCAAATAAGTTTAATTTAATACTATAATTATGATGTAATATGACAAAGTTGGGACACATACATGAGGTAAATCTATAAATGTTAACTTCTCTGTTAAAAAAAAAAATCCCTACTGGCTTGAAAAGCAAAACCCAGTTCTATGCTGCCAGTAAAACACAATACAAGAGGTGCCTGGGTGCCTCAGTGGGTTAAGTGTCTCATTTCATCTCAGGTCTTGATCTCAGGATCCTGGGATAGAGCCCCGTATCGGGTTCCCTGCTGAGCAGGGAGTCTGCTTCTCCCTCTCCCCCCGCCCCTCCCCCTGTTTGTGCTCTCTCTGTCTCTTTGTTACTCTCACAAATAAGTTAATTAATTAATTAAATCTTTAAATAAAAGAAAAAGGCAAAAAATTAAGGGCTATATCAAGATTTGTCAAGCAGATGGAAATAAGAAGGCAAGCAAGGGTTATGATTCTGTTATCGGAGAGTAGAACTCAAGCCAAAAATCACAGAAACAAGAAAAAGGAGGACAATTTATACATACTGCAATTAAACAAGACAAAGGAGAATTTATGCTACAATATGCAAATATATACAATTATTTATACTGAAAGATACAATGAAGATACATCAGTTACAACTGTCCATGCACAGATAACACAGAAACCATGTATAGCAACCAGAGACTATCTGAGATACTGGAAGAAATAGAAACCCACTAGTAATAGATTTTAACACACGTATCCATGAAAACAGGGCAAGTGCACAGAAAACATAAGAAACGCCTTAGAATTGTAGCTATCCACCATGGTAACCATTAACCACATGTGGTTAGTCTGTACCTGAAATGTAGCTAATCTGAGTTAGATGTACTTCAAGTATAAGATGCATGCTGGATTTTGAAGACCATACAAAGAAGGTAAAATATTAGTAATTTTTATGTTACATTTTGAAATGATAATATTTTAAAGATATGTAGTTAAATAAAACATTTTTAAAATTAATTTTTATTGTTTAATTTTCTTAATGTAACTACTAGAAAATTTTGAATTATACGTGTGACTTTTATTTCTGTTGAACAGTACTGCTATAGAAAATCTAAGCAAAATCAGTACAGTATGTCTTAGGTACACATTAAACAGAATATGTGCACAGCCTCAACAATATGACAACTACTAATACAGCAGTGCAGGCAGACCTAAATAAATGGAGGATATAACATGTTTACGCATTGGAAGACTTATTACTCTTAAGATCTCTGTTCTTCTTGATTTGATCTATATAATCAGTGCAAATCCAATCAAAGTCCCAGCAGAATTTTTAGTGGAAACTGCTAAGCTGATTCTATAATGTATCTGGAAATGCAAGTGACCAAGAATTGTCAAGGCAATCTGAAAAAAGGACGGAAGTTGAAAGATTTATACTATCAGATATCAAGATGTATTTTAATGCTACAGTAATTAAGGCAATGTGGTATTTGTGCAAGACTGACACACTGACCAATGAATCACAGTAGAAAGACCAGAAACAGACCTATGTATATTCAGACCACAATTTTTGACAATAGATACTATACTGCAATACAGTAGGGGAGAAAACAGTCTTGTCAAGTTAATGGTACTAAGTCAGGTACCAACATGAGGAAAAAGATTTTGATCCCTACCTCATTCCTTACACAAAACCCAATCTCAAATGGATTGTAAATTTAAATATGAAAGATGAAAACAGTATTTTTATGATTTTAGGGTGAGAAATGGGTCTTAAAACAGATAAAAAATATGTTAACAGTAAAGGAAAACACTAAATTAGATTGCACTAAAAGTAAGAATTTTGTATTAAAAGACAGCATAAAGAAAGTGAAAGGTGTGGGTGATTGGGTGGCTCAGTTGGTTAAGCATCTGCCTTTGGGTCAGGTCATGATCCCAGGGTCCTGGGATTGAGTCCCACATCAGTCTCCTTTCTCAGCAGGGAGCCTCTGTCTCCCTCTCCCTCTGCCTGCTGCTCTGCCTACTTGTGATCCTTCTATCTCTCCATCTCTCTGTCAAATAAATAAATAAATAAGAAGAAATAAATAAAGTGAAATGTAACTCATGAAGTAGAAGATATTTACAAAACACAGATCTGACAGAAGACTCATATGTACAATATACTAAAAACTCCTACATACCAGTAAGAAAAGTCAGAAAATACAGGGCAAAATACTTGAATAGGCACCTTGCAAAATATAATATCCATGTCATCAATAAATATGAAAAGGTGCTCAGTTGCATTAGCCATCAGGGAAATGCACATTAAAGCCAATGAGATACCACTACATACTCATCCAAATGGCTGAAATGAAAAAGGTAAATAGCATCAAATACTGTGCTTGGAGCAACTGGAATGTTTATGCACTCCTGGTCGGCCTGTAAATTGGAAGTAATACTCTGGGAAACTGTGGCAGTGGTGGCTAACGTGGAAGGTGAATATAGCCCAAGTGACCCAGCATGCCCACTCCTACAGCATTCTGCCTTCACTGTGTTGATGCCAATTATGCATCCTGGAACTGGGGAAATGGCCACAGAGCAGATGTATGGACACACTGGGACCACTGTCACATGGACCCTGATGAGAAACTACATTGATCACCTGACCCTGGAAGCCTGTAGTCTGACTGGTTGACCACAGTGGCCTTTTGGATGTCTAGGATTAGTGACCTCTTTGAGCGAGTGTCCAGTAATCTCGGAGAAGCCCAAGTATTTCTTCTTTCCCAGTGTGCACCCATCCTGCTAAATAGCTGCAGGTCCCATTGAGGATAGCTATAAGTAAGTTTTATGGTATAAATTTTTGGCTGTGTGACAGAGCCCTTCTTCAAAGGGACCCAGTCCTGGTTTTTCAAGGGGCTCTGGGATCATAAACTGGCTCGAGCCTGGGATTTGGTATGGGGTAGGGAGAGGTTTTGTGTCCCACTCTTGTGATGACCGAAGTCACGATTTTGTTCATCAGAGTTCCCATTTATACAAATAAATCAGGCTTTAGTAGGCTGCCCATTTGTTCAGCTCCTGGGTCACCATAATTAAACAGACAATGCCACAGATCTCTGTCCTTCAGACGAATCTGATTAGCACTTCAGCTGTGCTGCCCGCTGGGTAACCGTGCCAACATTGGCCTTGCCTCCTAAGTGGACCCTGTCCAGCGGCAGCAGTTTCTCTTGTCATTTCACGCATACAGAGGACAGCCACCATAGAGATCACTGAGGACCTGAGGTCCTCACAGAATGTTTCTTTCTTACAGCTGGGATGAGGGCAGTGTCCTCCAGGTCCACTCCCAACAGGACTGCACATTTATGTTCGTTACAGGACATGTGCAGGACAATTCATAGCATTTTCTTAGTCACCTAAAACTGGATGCTACAGAAATGTCCATTTAGAGAAGGGTAATTACATAGATGAAAATGTATGCATATAATGCAACAGTCTACATCATTGAGAAAGAAATGGCACGCAAAAAAATCTTGCAAACATGAGTGGAATGAAAGAACGCCACAAAGAAGACTGCATACTGTTTAATTCTGTTTATATCATTTCCCAAGATGGGCAAAACTAGTGTGTGGTGGTGTAGTGATTATCCTTGTGGGAGGAATGAGTATATGTAGCACAGGGGGAGGTCTCTGGGATCCTGCTGATTTTATTTTTTTCCTTGATTCAGGTGTTAGTTACACAGGTGTTCTCACTTTGTGAAAGTTTAGGAACTGTGTGCTTATGCTTTGTGCACTTTTCTGTGTGAATGTTAGACCTCAGTGGATTAAACAACAACAACAACAAGAGATAAAGAATAGGCCCATACCTGGAGTACCAGGTGACCCAACTTTACCTAGAACATGGAGGCCTTGAAAATATTTCTAGTCAACTGTTGCAGAAATGCCGTCTTTGAAGTGTGGGATTTTCATAAATGAAAGTATTTATTATAGTAAATACTCTTGAAAGTTATTTTGTTTGTAGACTATCAGGCGAAACAACATGGGCCACAAGAAGAAAGTCCTTCAGTTGGCTGGGGGCTTAGGTAGAGTGTACGCATAAAGATCTCAGGGGAGGGACTTTTTTAGTTTGGTACCCTATGTTCTTTCTATTATAGATGTCATCATTTTGAATTAAGTATGACACTTCAGTATATGGAAAATGCATTAAATAAATAAGCATCAAACATTTCTAGTATGTGTCCTGGGTGTATACAATGCCTCTTACCTCTTCCAGATATCCGAACACCATTATTAATGGCATTTTTGTTTTTATATGGCTTCTCCTGGCCTACAATCATTCCGGTGAAAGGTGCATACACGGTGGATCCATCAGAGCACAAGACATCCACACCCTGGTGAAGCCTGTGAATTCTAGAATGTAAATAAGAATGAACAGACTGAGGAACTGCCCTAGGAACTTTGTTGTCCAGAAACATGGTGTTAACTCATTGTTCCCAGACTAGGATATCAGACCCTAAAACTGGAGAATATGTTGGGATGTCCTTACTCTTCTTTATCTCAATTTTAACCTCCCCAACTGAAGGTAGTAATAACCACATTGTAAAGATTAAAACATTTAAGATAGTATTTAGTATGTAGATAGCCTTTAAGAATTTATGAAGTATGATTATTATATGGCATTTTGGGAAAATGAGCCAATCTAAGTAAGTAAATTTTATAGATATATGAATCTTGACCCCTTCAAGGCCACTTAAAAAGTTGTCTTTTTATGGAGACCTATCATAAATGAATTACATTACCCTCATCTTATTTTTGTCTCAGTAATCCCGAAGTAATTATTAACATCATTTACTGTTGGGGCATGTGGGTGGCTCCAGCTGTGAAGTATCCAATTCTTGGTTTCAGTTCAGGTCATGATCTTGGGGTTGTGGGATGGAGCCCCAAGTTGGGCTATCTTCTCAGTGTGGAGTCTGCTTGGGATTCTCTCTCTCCCTCTCTCTCTCTGTCCCTCCTCCTGTGTGCACTTACTCTCTCTCTCCCTCTCTCCAGTAAATAAATCTTTTAAAAATATCATTTACTGTATATGAAATTTTAATGTAGTGAGTTTAATACTCCTGAGTTTATCAGAGTGAATGGAGCACAAACACAAAATGACCCCAGCTGGGGCGCCTGGGTGGCTCAGTGGATTAAACCGCTGCCTTCGGCTTGGGTCATGATCTCAGGGTCCTGGGATCGAGCCCCGTGTCGGGCTCTCTGCTCCGCAGGGAGCCTGCTTCCTCCTCTCTCTCTACCTGCCTCTCTGCCTGTCAAATAAATAAATAAAATCTTTAAAAAAAAAATCCTTCTTAAAAAAAAAAAATGACCCCAGCTTGTGAGATTTCTAAGTTGTCTCTGACAACCCTCACTGTTGTCCTTATGCCCACTCTTACCAACCTCTTCTCCTCTGTAAAGGGCTAGCACCTGAAAAATCAGTTTCATGATGATTGTTGTATGTTTGTTGACCTCCCTCTTTATTATATGCTGTGTTCCCAATTCAGAGTCCGTCCTTGAAGCAGAGGTCTTGGAAGCTGTTCTAAAGACATTAGTACAGCTGCTTTCACCCCTGAATCCTACTGTCAGAGGGAGATGACTGTGAGCACTTGAGGCAAGGACATTAAGCAAAGAGGTAAGAACCATAAGAATACCTTTGGGCCGTGTACTGGCCACAGCCGTGACTGTCACATGTCCTGATCTCATTGGAAGACTTGCCAGCGCAGATATTAGCCCATGGTCCAGCCAGTGCTAAAAAAGAGAAACACGAGAAGCAGGTTTTCTGACCTCACATAATTCCAGTCTCTCTTTATCTTATATGTCTCCCAGTGGATTCAAAAATTCTGTTTTCACTATAGCTTTTCTCTAACTTTCTGTAGGTTATGGGCAGGTCTTCCTTTTAACTCCTGACTCAGATGGAAAGTTAGCTTTTTCCATGGCCATGAAATACTGTTTTATTACATACAGTGTATTTGTAATTATTTGTTTGTAAGCATAAATACATCTCCATCGTTACAGTCTTTCAGATTGTTGACTAATGAGTGACATAGACTGTGCTTTTCAATTTTTCTTTGCTTGTTACTTGGGACCATTATGTTCGGGTGAAGCAAAAATGAACTGCGTGGGTCAAAGAAATAATTCTAGAAATTCTAAAGTAACTTTGAAATGTTCCCTTACTGCCAGTCTTAATAATCAAATCCAAGAAAATGTTTGAATTAAAGAAGAAACAGACTCCGAACTAGCAAAGTTTATTTAGCACTAAATAAGTCTCCTTCATATTTGCAAACATGGAAGAGGGAGATTCTTAGAAATAAGAACATGTCAGGCCAATTTAGAGTGGAGGGAAAAGACAAGGGGAAGAAGGAAATAGAAGTAATTGTATGGAAAAATTGTATAGCAGTAAAACTTGGAGGAGGGGCAGGTTCTCTCAGTGTATTTTGTCCACACTTGTTTGAGGTATAGTTTCTCTTTAGTATGATAAGCAGTAAATACTCAATTGAGTTAAATTTCCTAGACTTCCAATGTTAATATTCATAGAGAGATGCAGGTAGCAAACTCATCTTTTTATTTTGAAATAAACTAATAAGATAGAAGCAAAAACAAGAATGAGCTACTTTATTGATTTTATTTAAAGATATTTTACTATTCATTGATATATGTGGTATAAGAGGAGCTACAGAATATGGCCTTTTGTATATTCTTTAATATACTTTTTAGAAGATGGGTTTCAGGTGTCTTATGCCTTTGAACCAAGCTTCAAGTCAACATCTTGATCGAAATATAATACCATCACTTTGGCAACAAATATTTATCTCTGGGAATTGAGGCAGATATTAGACAATTTATTAAATGACTCATTTTTTTCTCCTGACTCTTAAGGGAGGGTTCCTTTTGTCTTAATCCATACCAGTTGCGATTGTCAGGAATTCTCCAAATCAAATTCTCACAAAGACTTTTTATTTTCTAATGATGTTCCAATTAAATCCTAGACAAAGATTGACAAACCTTTCTTTAAGTCCTCCATTCTACTTTTCTGTTTCCCTCGTTAAAGAGTGGAAATCATGGAGGACCCTCCCACCCCCAACCATGTATTCTTCCTAGTCCATTTTCAGTAATCAACCACGTAAGTTTCTGTTGTGTGATATTAATGACTTTTAAATCTTTTATTAACTTTTTTTCTAAATTAGCCAAGTTTCTAAAATTGTTTTTGACTTACCAGTTGAAATCAAGACAGCAGAAAGAAGGACTCCTGTGGAAAACATTTGGCTTTTGCTTTCTTTATGATGTTTCTTCCTCTGATAATTTGAATTGCCCCCACGCTCTTTGAAGAATAGCCAAGTTTGAATTATTTAGCCTCAGAATGTCACATCTCTCATTTCTTTAATTTAGTGTGAGACACACACACAAAATACAAGAATGAAGCAAGTCCAAGTTGAATATTCCCTGGGTCCCTATTTGGTTCACATGTAGGACCTATGTAAAAGTGTTTGATCTGGAGAAGAAGGTAATTTTATTGGAAATGCTGACTAAATATTAACAGAAAATGATAAGCCTAGGTGACTGTCTTCTGGGCTGTGGCTGGCTTCCTGAATGGTTGTGTGCATAGAAAAAATATAAAAATATACACAGAATAACTTTAGGGTAATAAGTACTTCTGAAGAGGGAGGGAAATAGAATTATGGAGGGGTATACAAAGTGCTTAAACTCTAAAATACTTAGCATGAGAAGCAAATGGGTCAAAGAATTAATTATCAGAGGTAGATACATGGTTATTGGTATATTAATATATGCAATTTTCTGTATATTTCAACTATGTGTCAACATCTCCTTCTTGTTATGCTTAATATTATATGAGGCCCTGGATTTTCTGTGGAAACATCCCCATGTAAATTTGTCAGTGGCTGCGGGAGACTGAGATTGTTATCTCAGTTTTCCCTCCCTGCATCCCCATCCTTCCCATGTTCTCTTCGGAGGCAGGGGAGCTTTCCCAACCTTTGCTGTATGTCTCAGCTCTATAACCTGCTTTGACCAATCAAAGGAGACACAAGTGGCAGTTCATGAGTAGAGCCTGAACCCTACAGGGAGGTGTCTCTCCCCTTCTTGTGTTCTGCCTTCACTGCGCAGACAGCCTTCCCAGACTAACTTGCTGGCCCCCAGAAGAGGGTGAAAGTCAGGTGGAAGGGATCCACCCTAGCCAGGCGGCCCCACCCACAGCCAGCCTGGCACACCCCTTCATTTACATAAGAAAATTATCAGCTCTCAGAATTACAGAGCACAGTAAACTCCATTGTGTTTAAGGAAATATTGAGGGAGACTGGAGGAGACTGACTTATGTCCATTTTGAAGTGGTAGCCCAGGGCCTGAAGGCACTCTCACTGTTTCTTGTGTATTATCAGGGATTGTAAGGAACTGAGGTGATGGCTACATGGTAGAGATAATTTGTTTAGAGACTCTGACCTGTTAGTAGACAACTTTGAGTTATCTATTTTTGAGTCAGACCTTCATCTTCTCTGAGCTGTACTTCCTCACAAGGAAATGCATGTGGATGTCAGGTTACTTGTTGGGCTATAGTTATGGAAGGATGTTTAACGTTTGCAAGATAAGGTCAACTATCAGCGTAAGTTGACCTCTCATGTCTCCCCCATGCCTCATGCCTGGACCACTTTTTATTTGTTTATTTTTTCATCATAGGTTTTTTTTAAAAATTTTTTTTATTTTTATATAAACATATAATGTAACCCCACCACCCTCTCCCAACACCCCTCCCCCCACCTTCCTCAGTTTGTTTTATGACATTAAGAGTCTCTTTTGGTTTGTCTCCCTCCTGATCTCATCTTGTTTCATTTATTCTTTTCCTACCCCCTTAACCCCCACCCCCATTGCATCTCCACTTCCTCATATCAGGGAGATCATATGGTAGTTGTCTTTCTCCGATTGACTTATTTCGCTAAACATAATACCCTCTAGTTGGACCACTTTATTTTTATTAGCACTTTCACGAAAGGTAAAGGGGTCAGGAGGAAGAGGAGATATTCAGACTGGCTATAATTCCAGTTTGAGGGCAGTAGTTTTTTTTTTTTTTTTTTTACTTTATTTAAGCTTTATTTAAACATATGATGTAACCCCACCACCCTCACCCAACCCCTCTTCCCCCCACCCCCCTCAGTTTGTTTTATGACATTAAGAGTCTCTTTTGGTTTTTCTCCCTCCCGATCCCATCTTCTTTCATTTTTACTTTTCCTACCACCTTAACTCCCACCCCCGTTGCATCTCCACTTCCTCATATCAGGGAGATCATGTGGTAGTTGTCTTTCTCCAGTTGACTTATTTCGTTAAGCATAATACGCTCTAGTTCCATCCATGTCGTCGCAAATGGTAAGATTTCATTTCTTTTGATGGCTGCATAGTATTCCATCGTATATATATACCACATCTTCTTTATCCATTCATCTGTTGATGGAGGTTCCTCAAAAAATTGAAAATAGAGCTACCTTATGACCCAGCAATTGCACTACTGGGTATCTATCCTAAAGATACAAATGTAGTGATCCAAAGGGGCACGTGTACCCGAATGTTTATAGCAGCAATGTCCACAATAGCCAAGTTATGGAAAGAACCTAGATGTCCATCAACAGAGGGCAGTAGTTTTAAAAACTACTTCCTGTATCGAGACTAACTAGAAGTGACTTGCCTCTTTTACCACATCGTTCTCCTCTCCTGTTAGAAAGGTTTGCAATAGAATAACATGAGAGCTCACACACTTGCCAGACTCGATTGTTTCCTCTTGTCTCATCCCTGCTGTAAGTCTATCTCTGCTTCCTCTGAGGTAGGAAGTAAGCTCACCCCGAAATGCCAGAGGGAGGGGACTGGTTGGATTCCAGGAGTTGATGAACAAATTGGTTCTGATTAAAAACCACTAAATCCTGGGATGCCTGGGTGGCTCAGTTGGTTAAGCGGCTGCCTTTGGCTCACGTCATGATCCCAGTGTCCTGGGATCGAGTCCCACATCCGGCTCCTTGCTTGGCAGGGAGCCTGCTTCCTCCTCTCTCTCTGCCTGCCACTATGTCTGCCTGTGCTCACTCTTTCTAACAAATGAATAAATAAAATCTCTAAAAAAAAAAAAAAACCACTAAATCCTATACTTTAACTAGCCAAAGAAAGCATTTGATCTTATTTTAGGGCTAATACTATCTTTTTGTAATAATTTATTTATTTTTAATAAGTAGCTGTATTTATTGTTCTGATTATGCAAGTAATGCATTTTTTAAAAGATTTTATTTATTTATTTATTTTAGAGAAAGGGAGAGGGAGCCGGGGGAAGAACAGAGGAGGAGGGAGAGAACCCCAAGCAGACTCTGTGCTGAGCTCAGAGCTCCATACCGGACATGATCCCGCAACCCACATGCAGCATAGAGCCCAGTTCGGGCCTTGATCTCATTACCCTGAGACCAAGACCTGAGCCAAAATCTAGACTTGGATGCTTAACCAACTGAGCCACCCAGGCGCCACCGTACTATATTATTATGGCACAAATTACCCCCTCCACATTTCAAAAGAGTATGAACATTCCCCACTAACATTTTTGGGTATATGTGTTTCTCTTTTAATTTTGACCTAGTCTCTCTTGTTCAGGAAAACATCCATATCCTACTAAATACTCTCTTCACCTGAGCGTAACACTAGAAGTTAAATGCAAGAAAAGACAACGGATTTTAATAGAATATTAAATAATGGAAGAGTTGACATTTTGGATATGTCTGAGTGCTTCCATTTGGGAAAATTTACATGAAACCTTTTTGGTTTTCCCTAGCTGTGTGAATAGTGGGTGAGAGGGCAAGGATACAGTTTCTTAATAACTTTGATATTTGGTTCGATCTGCAATTCAGAGGCCTTTGTGAAAGGGAGGAGGCCAGTGTGTTTTGCAAAGGGTTGTTGGCCTGGGTGACCTGACCAAACATACAGACTCTCTCTTCCTGTGTTTCCCTGGAGTAAACCTATCTAGAAACAGCATGTTGTGTTAAGCTACTGATTTATTAAACAAATGCATTCTGAAACCTGAAATAAGTCCAGAACCGCTCTACTGAAGTCAGCCCTAGTCGTGATTAGAATAAAGAAGGCATTAAATACATGTTTTGGCTAGTAGAAGACTTAGCCTGTCTCCATTTGAGGCTCCATTTGGAAGGCAGCTATGCTCACCACTATACCACCAACGCTGAGGCTCCATTTGGCATCTTCCATCTCTGATTCAAGAATGCTGAGTGAACATTTAAATCCTTTCTACCTTCATCAACTCCCATTTCCCCTTTCCTGTCATCCCTCACAAATCCTCTGTGTAGACAGAGAACAGTAACAATTTTAAGTATGAGACGTTAGTCACCACAGCTTTGAGAGGTGAAATTAGCAAGGGGGTGGCACTTGATTACAAAAATAATTTTAACATGGAGACCTGTTTCTAACTTTTCTAATGTATGGGGTGTTTGACTTCTCCTGGGAAACAGGAAATTACAGAAACATTTTTAAATAAGCCATTTACTTTGTTGTTGATGGAATAATGGAAGGGATAGGTTGTGGTCCTTAGAATGGAGCATTCACATTTCTGTGTTTTAAATTAAGTTCTGTACTACTGAAAGAAGAAAGCTATCTTTACGAAATGTAGACACAGCACTTCAAGGTTAGAGGGATGTGGCCTGGAGGTTTTCTGGCTAGAGACCCCTGAAGGAACATTATATATCTCAGAGTGGCAGCTATGCGGGTATAGATAGCATGACTTCCCTGCCTGTGTTCAAGGCAGACACAATGTATCAAGCATGTTCCTCTGTCAAACTGTTCAGGCATGTACTCATGATCCAGCTCATTGTGGATTCTTTCCCAACTGTTGTTATATTGAAATTAGCATCTCGATTGAAATCTACTTGTCATTCTTGATTGAGGCGAATTTACCTTCATCCAGAATCCGACTTTTAGTTTTTATTCAGTATCCCAGAGTCTGAGGCAGGGCAGGTGATTCACCTATTAGCACCTATTAATCTACTTTTCCTCTTTATGGATTTGCCTATTCTGGACATTTCATGTAAATGAAATCACACAATATGTGGCCTTTTCTGTCTGGTTTCTCTCACTCAGCATAATGTTTTCAAGGTTATCCATGTTGTAACATGCATCACTACTTTATTCCTTTTTATGATTGGATAATAAATAGTCCATTGCATGAATATGCTACATTTTATAGTTGGTGGACATTTGGATGGTCTTCACTTTTGGCTCTGATGACTGTATGATGTCTATATGATGACTATGATGGCCATATGGCTGTTATGCACATTCAGCTACAAGTTTTGTGTGGACATGTATGTTAGTTCCCTTGGGTCTGTCTCTAGGAGTGGAATTGCTGTGTGTTTAACTTTTTTGAGAAACTGTTAAACTGTTTTCCAAAACAACTACATCAGTTTTTATTTTTGCACCAGCAATGCATGAAAGTTCCATTTTCTCCACATCCTTACCAACAGTTATTATTTTTCTTTTTAATTATAACTATCCAAGGGGACATGTAGTAGTACCTCATTGTGATTTTGATTTGAATTTCTATCATAAGCAATGATGCTGAACATCTTTGCATGTGCTTGTTGCCCATTTGTGTATCTTCCTTGGAGAAATGCCTATTTAAATGTTCTTCCCAGGGGCGCCTGGGTGGCTCAATGGGTTGGGGCCTCTGTCTTCAGCTCAGGTCATGATCCCAGGGTCCTGGGATCGAGCCCTGCATCAGGCCCTCTGCTTGGCGGGGAGCCTGTTTCTCTCTCTCTCTCTGCCTGCCTCTCTGCCTACTTGTGATCTCTGCCTGTCAAGTAAATGAATAAAATATTAAAAAAAAAATGTTCTACCCAATTTTTAATTGAGTTATTTGTCCTTTTATTGTTCAGTTGTAAGAGCTCTTTTCGTATTCTAGATACTAATCTTTGTCAGATACATGGTTTGTAAATATTTTGTCCCACCACATGTGTTGTCTTTTCACTTTCTTTGATGGTGTTCTTTGAAGCACAGAAGTTTTTAATTTTAATATATTTACTTTAATTTCTCCCTTTGGCTCTTAGGTTTTAGGTATCATATCTGAAAAATCTTTGTCTGATCCAAGGTCATGAAGATTTATGCCTTTGTTTTAAGAGAATTTTGCATTTAGGAATTGTATTTTGATCCATTTTGAGTTAATTGTTGTTTTGGTATGAAGCAGGGAATCCAAATTTATCTTTTTTGTATGTAGATATCCAGTTTTCCCAGCACCATTTGTTAAAAAAACTTATATTTCCCTCATTTAATTTTTTTGGCACCTTTGTTGGAATTCTGTACTGTCAATTCTGTTTCATTGATTTATATGTCTGTCTCATGTTACTACCACACAGACTTGATTCCTATAGCTTTCTAGTAAATTTCAAAATCATGAAGTCTGAGTCTTCCAACTTTTTCTTCTTTTTCATAATTATTTTGGTTATTCTTGATCTTTTGCACTTTAATATGAATTTTAGAATTAGCTTGTCGGTTTCTAAAAAACTGAAAGGCAGCCAGAACTCTGATAGAGGTTGAATTGAATTTTTAGATCCATCTGGGGAGTATTGCCATTTTAGTGATGTTAACTCCCTAAGTTTTTGAACATGGAATACTTTTCCATTTATTTAGGTTCTCTTTAAATTTATTTTAGCAAGTTTGGTAGTTTTCAAGATACACATCTTGCACTTCATTTGTTAAATGTGTGACTAAGTATTTCTCTTTTTTTGATGTTATAAATCAAATTGCTTTCTTAATTGCATTTTTATATTGTTCTTTCCTGAGGTATAGAAATACAACTGCTTTGTATATATATCTTATACCCTACAGTCTGGCCAAATGCATTTATTTGGTTTCAGAGTTTTCATCTGTTGGGGTGCCTGGGTGGCTCAGTGGGTTAAAGCCTCTGCCTTTGGCTCAAGTCATGATCCTGGAGTCCTGGGATTGAGCCCCACATTGGGCTCTCTGCTCAGTGAGGAGCCTGCTTCCTCCTCTCTGCTTGCCTCTCTGCCTACTTGTGATCTCTGTCAAATAAATAAATTTTAAAAAATCTTTAAAAAATTTTTTTAAAAAAGAGTTTTCATTTGTTGAGGGGGAGGAGCAAGACGGTGGAGGATTAGGAGACCTAAATTTCATCTGGTCCCAGGAATTCAGCTAGATAGTTATCAAGCCATTCTGAACACCACTCAACAGGAGATTGAAGAAAAGAATAGCAGCAATTCGGTGAATAGAAAAGTGACTACATTCTGGAAGGTAGGACATGCAGAGAAGTGAATCCGAGGTGACATTTGGGAAGATAGACCGCAGGGGGAGAGCCGGCTCCTGGCAAGCAGTAGAGCAGCGGGAGCACAAAATCGGAACTTTTAGAAATCTGCTCACTGAGGGACATCACTGGTTAAGCTGGGTGGGGGGGGAGGAATTCTCTCTGGGTCAGTGTGGTCTCAGGATCCTTGGGGTCACAGAACGACCAGAGGTGTCTGAGTGTGGCAGAGCCCTCAGATATTGGAGTGGGGAGGCCAGCTGTAGAGATAGAACCTAGAAGTGGGCTCCCAACTCAGGGTTGCCATAAACCATGAGCCCCAGCACCAGTTGGGCCACTGCTCTTCCATCAGGGACCCAACAAGCAGCAGAGCCGGGGAAACTCACCTTCTTCCTCCGGGAGGAGCAGTGAGGGAACACATGACAGAAATCTATTGGGTTTGGAGACACCAAATGGAGCAGTGTGCCAGAGATAGAAACACTGGCACAGGCCTGGTGAGCTCAGAGTGCAGCCGGAGACCAGGGAGATGGGACTGATTGACTGCTTTTCTCTCAGGGCACACTGAAGATGCTGTAAAGGTGGTTCTAAGGGGAAAGTATATAGCAATATAAGCCATTCTCAAGAAACAAGAAAGGTCTCAAATACACAACCTAACCCTACACCTAAAGGAGCTGGAGAAAGAACAGCAAATAAAGCTTAAACCCAACAGGAGAAGAGAAATAATAAAGATCAGAGCAGAAATCAATGAAATAGAAACTAAAAGAACAGCAGAACAGATCAATAAAAGTAGGAGCTGTTTCTTTGAAAGAATTACTAAGATTGATAAATCTCTGGCCAGACTTATCAAAAGAAAAAGAGAAAGGACCCAAATTGATAAAATCATGAATGAAAGAGGAGCACTCATAACCAATACCAAAGAAATACAAGCAATTATAAGAACATATTATGAACAACTATATACCAGCAAATTTGATAATCTGGAAGAAATGGTTGCATTCCTAGAGATGTATAAACTACCAAAACTGGACCAGGAAGAAATAGAAAGCCTTAACAGGCCCATAACTGGTAAGGAGAATGAAGCAGTCATTAAAAATCTCCCAACAAACAAGAGCCCAGGGCCAGATGACTTCCCAGGGGAATGCTACCAAACATTTAAAGAATTAATGCCTATTCTCCCAAAACTGTTCCAAAAATAGAAATGGAAGGAAAACTTCCAAACTCATTCTAGGAGGCCATCATTACCTTGATCCCAAAACCAGACAAAGACCCCATCAAAAAGGAGAATTACAGACCAATATCCCTGATGAACATGGATGCAAAAATTCTCACCAAAATACTAGCCAATAGGATCCAATAGTACATTAAAAGGATTATTCACCACAACCAGGTGGGATTTATTCCTGGGCTGCAAGTTAGGTTCAACATCTGCAAATGAATCAATGTGATACAATACATTAATAAAAGAAAGAACAAGAACCATATGATACTCTAAATAGATGCAGAAAAAGCATCTGACAAAGTACAGCATCCTGTCTTCATCAAAACTCTTCACAGTTAGAAATAAGGGGTACATACCTCAATATCATCAAAGCCATCTATGAAAAGCCCATAGCAAGTATCATTCTCAATGGGAAAAAACTGAGACCTTTTCCCCTAAGCTCAGGAACACAGTAGGACTGTCCATTATCACCACTGCTATTCAACATAGTACTAGAGGTCCTAGCCTCAGCAATCAGACAACAAAAAGAAATAAAATGCACCTGAGTCAGCAAAGAAGTCAAACTTTTGCAGATATGATTCTTTATGTGGAAAACCCAAAAGACTCTCCCCAAAACTGCTAGAACTCATACAGGAATTCAGTAAAGTGTCAGGATATAAAATCAATGCTCAGGGGCACCTGGGTGGCTCAGTGGGTTAAAGCCTCTGCCTTCAGCTCAGGTCATGATCTCAGGGTCCTGGGATAGAGCCCCATATTGGGCTCTCTGCTCTGTGGGGAGCCTGCTTCCTCCTCTCTCTCTGCCTGCCTCTCTGCCTACTTGTGATCTCTGTCAAATAAATAAATAGTATCTTTAAAAAAATCAATGCTCAGAAATCAGTTGCTTTTCTATACACCAACAACAAGACAGAAGAAAGAGAAATTAAGGAGTCGATCCCATTTCCAACTGCACCCAAAACCATAAGATATCTAGGAATAACTCTATCTAAAGAGACAAAGAATATGTACTCAGAAAACTATAGAATACTCATGAAAGAAATTGAGGAAGACACAAAGAAATGGAAAAACTTTACATGCTCATGGATTGGAAGAAAAATATCATGAAAATGTCTATGTTACCTAGAGCAATCTACACATTTGATGCAATTCCTATCAAAATACCATCAACTTTTTTCCAAGAAATGGAACAAATAATCCTAAAATTTGTATGCAAATTTTATTGCATTTATTTGCACCAGAAAAGACCCTGAATAGCCAGAGGAATGTTGAAAAAAAAAAAAAACAGCCAAAGTTGGTGGCATCACAATTCCAGACTTCAAGCTCTATTACAAAGCTGTAATCATCAAGATAGTATGATAGTGGCACAAAAACAGACACATAGATCAATGGAACAGAATAGAGAGCCCAGAAATGGACCCTCAACTCTGTGGTCAACTAATCTTTAACAAAGCAGGAAAGAATGTCCAGTGGAAAAAACCAATCTCTTCAATAAGTGGTGTTGGGAAATTTGGACAGCCACATGCAGAATGAAACTGGACCTTTTCCTTACACCACACACAAAAATAGACTCAAAACAGTTGAAGGGCTTCAGTGTAAGAAAGAAATCCATCAAAATACTTAGGGAGAACACAGGCAGCAATCTCTTTGACCTTAGCCATAGCAACTTCTTCCTAGAAACATTGCCAAAGGCAAGGGAAGCAAGGGCAAAAATGAACTATTGGGACTTCATCAAGATAAAAAGTTCCTGCACAGCAAAGGAAATGGTCAACAAAACCAAAGACAACAGAATGGGAGAAGATATTTGCAAATAACATGTCAGATGAAGGGCTAGTATCGAAAATCTATAAAG
Organism: Taxidea taxus jeffersonii; assembly: GCA_003697995.1. Classification (NCBI taxonomy): domain Eukaryota; kingdom Metazoa; phylum Chordata; class Mammalia; order Carnivora; family Mustelidae; genus Taxidea; species Taxidea taxus. The sequence goes on along the minus strand of RCUC01157074.1, from coordinate 54,210 downwards.
AACTTATCAAACTCAACACCCAAAGAACAAGTAATCCAGTCAAGAAATGGGCAGAAGACATGAACAGACATTTCTTCAAAGAAGACATCCAAATGGTCAACAGACATGTGAAAAAGTGCTCAACATCACTTGGCATCAGGGAAATACAAATCAAAACCACAATGCGATACCACCTCACACCAGTCAGAATGGCTAAAATTAACAAGTCAGGAAATGACAGATGTTAGCAAGGATGTGGAGAAAGGGGAACCCTCCTATACTGTTGGTGAGAATGCAAGCTGGTGTAACCACTCAGGAAAACAGTATGGAGGTTCCTCAAAAAGTTGAAAATAGAGCTACCCTATAACCCAGCAATCGCACTACTGGGTATTTACCCTAAAGATACAAATGTAGTGATCCAAAGGGGCACACGCACCCCAGTGTTTATATCAGCAATGTCCACAATAGCCAAACTATGTAAAGAGCCTAGATGTCCATCCAACAGATGAATGGATAAAGAAGATGTGGTGTATGTATGTATGTATGTATGCATATATATATATATATATGTGTATATATATATATATATTCAATGGAATATTATGCAGCTATCAACACCCCCCCAGCCGAAATCATGTTATTTGCAAAGACATGGTTGGAACCAGAGGGTATTATGCTAAGTGAAATAAGTCAATCAAAGAAAGATGATTATCATATGATCTCACTGGTATGAGGAATTTGAGAAAAAAGACTGGATCATAGGGAATGGAGGGAAAAATGAAACAAGGTAAAACTAGAGAGGGAGACAAACCATAAGAGACTCTTAATCTCAGGAAACAAACTGAGGGTTGCTGGAGGGGAGGGGGGTGGAAGGGATGGGGCGGCTGGGTGATGGACTTAGGGGAGTGTATTTGCTATGGTGAGCACTGTGATTTGTGTGAGACTGATGAATCACAGACCTGTACCCCTAAAACAAATAATATATGATAATAAAAAAGAGTTTTCATTTGTTGATGGATTCCTTAGAATTTTTATGTACACACTCATATCATCTACAAATAAGCTTTTTTATTCCTCTGTTCCTCTATAACTGCCTTCTTTTGGGTTCCGTAGATATTTTCAGTATACCTTTTATTTCCTAGTCATTTCTTTTCTATATATTTTTCAGTTATTTTCTTAATAGTTAGACTGATTATAACTTATAAAAATCTGGTTCAGTTTAATATGAACTTAATTGCAAGTTATACAAAAGGTTTTCCCCTATATAGCTCTATTTTTCACTCCTGTGCTTTGTCATATAAATTATACTGGTATATTTTGTGTGTTCATCAACACCTAGATTTATAATTATTGCTTTATTTACCTATGTAGTTACCTTTACTGATGCTTTTTATTTCTTTGTATGGGCTCAAGTTATTATCTAGTGTCCTTTCATTTCAGCCTGAAGGGCTTTCTGAACATTTCCTGTAGAGCTTACATGTTAGCAACACATTTTCTCAGCTTTTGATTATCTGGAAATAGCTTAACTTCTTCATTTTCGAAGGATAATTTTGCCAGATGTAGAATTCTTATTTGGCAAGTGTTTTTCTTTTAGTACTTTCAGTTTTGTTTTGTTTTGTTTTTCTGTACTATGTCATCCCACTGTCTTTTGGCCTCCACTATTTCTGATGATAAATCAACCATTAACCTCATTGAGAATTTCTTGTATGTATGAATATTTTCTCTCTGGTTGCTTTCAAGATTCTTTTATTGCCTTTGTCTTTTGGTAGTTAGGTTATGATGTGTCTAGTCTTTGAGTTTTTGAGTTTACCTGGATTTTGTTGAGCTTCTCATTTGTGTAGGTTGATGTTTTTCATCAAATGTGAGAAGTTTTCTTTAAATATTTAATTTGAAAAAAATTTTTAGAGACATCACAAGCACAAGTTGGAAGGAAGGAGAGGAAGAGTGAGAGGGAGAGAGAAAATTTTAAGCAGGCTCCACATCCAGTCTGGAGCCCAGCATGGGCCTTGATTTCATGACCCTGAGATCATGACCTGAGCCAAAATCAGGAGTTGGATGTTTAATGGTCTGAGCCATCCAGGTGCCCCTTTTTATATATTCTTTTTGCCGTTTTATCTCTCTTCTCTCCTTCTGGGCTCTGTTATGCATATATTGGTGTTCTTGACAGTGCCCCCATGGGTCACTGAGTCTCTGTTTATTTTTCTTCATTGATTTTTTTTTTCTGTTCCTGAGACTAGATAATCTTACTCAACAAATCTTCAAGTTTGCTGATTTGTTCTTCTCTATGCTCAAATTGATATTAAACTTCTTTAGAAATTTTTTTCTTATTTCAGTTATTGTGTTTTCCAACTCTAGGATTCTTACTTGGTTTACACACACATACACACACATATATATTTATATAAATAAATATATAAAACATACATTTTATAATATATATTATATAGCATATATAATATATGTATTATATGTAATATATGTATATGTATATATGTATTATATATAATATATGTATATGTAATATATGTATAATATATATATTATATAGCATATAATATATATTATATAAATAAACCTATAAAATAAAATATATAAATAAATATACTTTAAAATATATATATATATAGAACTTCTATCTCTATTAAAATTCTTTATTTGGTGAGACATTGTTTTCATACTTTCCTTCAGTTCTTTACATATGATTTCTTTTAATTCTTTGAGCATATTTAAAGTAGTTGATTTATGGTCTTTGTCTAGCCTGTGCAACATGTGTTTTTCCTAATGACAACATCTATTGGCTGCTCTCTGTGCTGAGTCCTTACGTAAAGTTGTGATACCATGGGAAGTGCTTGTACCTATAGAGAATATAAATATCCTCTCTCTTTCTACTGTGTGCTAAGAACAGAGGTTCAAAAATGAGGAGGTTCCCCCTCACGACTCATCAGATGACATTGTCTGCTTCCACAGCTTATACCACTAATATTTTACCTGAGGTTGCTCTCAGGAACTCTTGTGAACTGATTGATTCTCCATCTCTGAGACACCTTTACAGCTAGAAGCCATTGGTAGTTTCCTACATAAAATGAAGTAAGATCACTCTAGTCTGTGAGATATAAATTATACATGAACTTTTCCTAATAAAATTTTCTTTGTCCCCTGGGCATAAACATACAATCAAGAAAGACCCTACATGCATTCTTTATTTAAATCTACCTTTTTTTTTTTCAGATGAGAGTTGGTTTTAAAATCCTGCCTGAGAATTTTGTCTTACAGCTGAGCATTTGATTATAAGATTCCAGAATGTACTAAGCCCCAGTCAATAGACAACCCTCACTCTATCAAACACTTACCGACTCACAGTGGACATATTTCCTCACCCACTTTCACCATCTGCTAGTACTTTGACCAGCAGAGAGCAAACAGCCTTGGGCCACCTAGGGAAACACAGACTTAGATTACCTCAAATCATGGTAAACAGATGTAACTGGCCCAGTGAGTTTTGAACCCTGAAATTGCACCACACACAGACATGGTCAGAGCATTGCCAGAGGTTACAACACACACATTCTTGGCACTATTGTTCTGATTGACTCAGACCAGCTGAACATTGTAAGTTGAATGATAATTATAACAATGGAAGAAATAATGCTCTTCTGTTCCGGGATTAATATCTCTCTTTAGCTACCAATATCCCCTAAAAAAGAAATCATCTGTATGAAAGACTTTCAAAGTCACAATACTACTTCACTGTTCCATGACACACGTTATCCCGCATTCAGTAGGCACGGTGTGCAGGGCACCATATGCAGCACTGTGAGAATGGAAGATGAGGCTGGAGGCAAGCAAGTTTGGAAAGATTAAGAACCTGGGAGGGGCCCATCCTGGATGTGGAAATGAGGGTAAGAATGAGCTAGGATGAGTGAAACAGGTAGAGGGAGTGTTGATTGTCCCATAGCTGCCTGAGTCCCTGAAGGATTGCAGAGGGCCTTATAAATCAAGCCTAATCCAACTGTTTGCTTGTTTCTAAGAGTAGAGATGGAATTTTTGAATTTCATTTCTCTAGGGAGATCTGGAGCTGCTCCAGGAATATTTGTGTTGGATGCTATGAAAGAGAATATGGAAGTCATTTTTGGATACATGAATACTTTTGTGCAAGGACAAGGTACATTTGTATTTCTCTCTGTCTCCAAAGTTTATTTTTAAATTGTTTTATGAGAAGTTATGTCAGAGATATAAAACAATTTTCTTGTGGTGGCTAAATAGAACCTATCAAGAAAACAAAAACAGTTGGACCTTTTGGACATAAAAGAATGTGACCTTCAAAGTAGATGACCCTACCTAAACTGAACCTTAGCCAGACAGCAGGGTAAACAGAAGTTTTCGGGGAAAATATAATAGTTCTTGGCTGGAAGTATCTCTCATAGCTTCACATTCAGATATGGTTGTTCCCTAAACAATAGGGATTTGAACTCTGCAGGTCCACTTACCATGCAGATTCGAGTTTTTAATCAATATGGCATAGTAGTATAAATGTTTTTTTTCTCTTCCTTGACTTTCTTAATAACATTGTCTTTTCTCTAGCTTACTTTACTAAAGAATGGAACATATATAAAGGATACAAAATAGGTGTCATTTGACTATTTATGTTATTAGTAAGGCTTCTGATCAACAGGCTGTTCATAGTTAAGTCTTGGGGGAATCAAAATTCATACATGACTGCCCAGGGCATCAGTGCCTCTAACTCCCATGTTATTCCAGGGTCAACTGTAATTTCCTTCCTCTGGAGATGTCTTCTTTTTGCACTTAACAAAAGAGTAGCCATTTGTATTAATCAGGGTTCTCCCCAGAAACAGAACCAATAGGGTGTGAGTGTGTGTGTATGTGTGTGTGTGTATATGTATACAAAATAACACTATTATTTTTGTATATGTATTCTATATTTATTTATATATATATTCTACATATACAAAATAACCCTCTATATGCTGAAGAGAGAGAAAATGCAAGAAGAGTTATTTAAGAAATCGGCTCATGTAATTATAGAGGTTGGCGTGTCCAAAATCTATAGGCAGGCAGGAGGAAGACCCAGGGAAGAGTTGATGCTGGAGCTTGGAGTGCGAAGACAACCTGGAGGCAGATTCCCTCTTCTTTGGGGGACCTCCATCTTTTTTCTCTTAAGATTTCAACTGATCAAATGAGGCTCACCCACATTGTAGAGAGTAATTTGCTTTACTCAAAGTCTACAGATTTAAATATTAATCTTAAAAAATGCCTTTACAGAGACATTTAAACTGGTGTTTGACCAAATGTCTGGATACCATGGCCTCACCAAGTGGATCCATAAAATTAACCATCCCAGCACCTTTGCTTCAGAAATAAGAATTTAACTATGTACTTCGACTTCGAGAGTTGAACTAGAACAGAGACCAGACTTGGCATGCTGTGGGAGCCTGTGGCTGTGGAAGCCTTCATGGGACTTGAGGAAATTTCATTTTGTTGCTTTCATTTATGGAAGCTTTATGTCCTTAATTACGTTGTCACCAAAAACTTTCCTTATGGTCTGTCCAATTTAAGACTTTGATGAGGAGTTAGAGGAGAAGTAAGACATAATGAAGATGACTGAGTCAGAGAAGCCTCCCTAATTCCCACATTTCATTAGCATGTTTTGCATTTTGTGAGAACTCTGCACATCCTTTGTGTTTTACCAGTGCCAAACCATACAGAAACAGAAGGGCTATTGGGGAAGAGTGGAGAGTGGGTGGTGTGCTGGAGCAAACAGAAAATCCCATAAGGGAGCATGCATTCAGGTTAGCCTGAGGCCCCAACATTTAACCAACTGAGCCACCCAGGCATCCCAGGGCCCCACATTTTCAAGAGCAAATAGCCACAGGCTGTTCCAATTCATCACTGAAGAGCAACGTTAGTTGGAAGGGGGATTTCTGCAATCTACTCTATGATTTAGTGCATTTGTTGATCATTATTAAATATTTTGAAACATCTTTTCATCATCAGAAGTTTCCCTTTCTTCCCCAAACTGTATTGTAAGAAGAGATAAAAAAAAATGTTGCTTTGCCCAAATTAGAAGGGTTATGCAAAAATCTTCCATTTCACCACTTAGAGGACTTCATTCCTTGGTGTGTTTCTTCTAAAAAGAACGAAGCACTTTTTTTGCATTTATTACCTCTTTTGTTTCTGCTCCTGATTTGTGCCAAAACTGAGGCTCAGTCATGGTACATGATGACTGTCTGTCCTTGACTCCTTCTGCATCCGTTGTCCTCTAAGGATGATCTCTCCGGGATGACTGTTACTTCCTGGTCTCTTGGAACCATGGGAGTTCCAGGTCTGAATAGGCAGGAGAGAGCTCTTTCCTTGTGTATCTCACATTCACCTAAAGCACAAAATGCCCACAAGCAAAGACAGTGATCTCTTCTGAGAGAGGCTGAAAATGTAAGAGTCGAGGGACCTAATTATCGTGTGTTACCTGAGGCAGTGATGTGGGAAGGTGAGGGGGTGGTCTGGAACACAGATGGAGAATATGTGACAATAAAGAAACATTTTACAGTGGTGACAGTGTATGTTGGAAAGTTCCTGTAGAATAGCTTCACCGTCTTCTGAGATGGGGTAGGTAGATAATATGAAGATGGTGAAGAAATGACCATGAGCTTTAGTTGGAACTGGCCACTGTAACTGAGAAATAAGACATGAAGAAAAGGGTTGCCAATTGGCTGGGGCCTGGGAACCCAGGCACTGGGACTCTCCAGTAGTGTGTGACCACCCCGGAGTGGGGCCAGAGGATGTGATGAGCAGAGGGAGTTCGAAAGGTAGCTAAAGCCCAGGGTTGACAAGCTTGAGTAGAAGTGCTGACCATGAGTTCTTTGCTAGACAGGAAACAAGAGAGAGGTCAGCCAGAAACATGGAAGAGGTTTGAAGAGCTAAAGTCATGAGATGAGCCCTGGCAGGACTAGTCTGGATCCTGTCTGTCTATGGAGCTCCTTCCTGCATTAACCACCACCATGAATCATTGTGAGTTTGCCTTCCCTGAACACATTTTTTTGGCTTCCCTTCTGCTTGAATGTCCTTCTTATCCTTAAGATTCAGGTCAAGTCCTACCTGCTCCATGAAGTTCTCCTAGCTATTTCTAGGTTTGTCAGCACCCTTTCTCAAAACTTCCTCAGAACTTTTTCCTGGGACACTTAAATTACTTCAGAATTATAATCATATATTTTATTACTGTATTTATCTTTTTTTTTTTTTAAAGAGAGAAATCACAAATAGGCAGAGAGGCAGGCAGAGAGAGAGGAGGAAGCAGGCTCCCCGCTGTGCAGAGAGCTGGATGCGGAGCTAGATCCCAGGACGCTGAGATCACGACCTGAGCCGAAGGCAGAGGCTTTAACCCACTGAGCCACCCAGGCGCCCCCACTTTATATATATTAATTCTTTGCAGAGATTTGCAACTGTCCTGGTGTAAGAACTGAGTCGTAGGCTGCTTTTATTTTTCTAACATGATAAAATGCTATTTAAATAGAATTATGCTTAATAATAAAAAAAGTATTGGTTGATTATCCAGTAAATGACATTACTAGCATATACTTATTTGGAGACTGGTGGATTTTGTCAGATTGTTTCTATTTGAGAATTTGAAATATGCTGTCCTGGTCACTTATGAGACATTCAAGTATCTGTCAAATAATTCTTATTTCCAATATTGTTTATCTCTGTGAACCATTTGATTCTAGTAAGATGTGGATGGGAGAGAGGATCCCAAGTACTTTATTTTCACAGTTATTACATTATGATAGAATTAAAAGAGGGCTCTCTCCAGGTATTTTATATTTCCTTGGATTAAATAGAGAGGAACTTTGCACTTTGTTTTAACATGGTGACTAGTATCTAGTAGAAATAAATATTAAATGATAGGGTATGATGGAGAACAATTAGTGTATTGTATGGAAGATGACTTTTCTGCATGGTCCAGAATGGCTGCCAACAGGTCAGCCCTACCTGTAACTAACCGGTGACCTTGGGCAAGGCACTTCCTCTTTCTCCTTCAGGTTCCCCACCCATGAGATACATCGCTCTTGGAACCCCTGCCACCAGCTAGTCTTCATGGCCACATTGGGCTGTCCACTAGTGGGCACCATTGAGCAATTTTCAGAGCCTCTGCTTCTGCCCTCCAGAGCAGCCGGCAGCATTTCCTATCCTCACTCTGAAATGGTGCAGGATTATGGAAGTCATTGGCATAATTCGATTCCATCAGCTCTTCTGAAGGTCTTCCCTGGCTCTCTGGTTTTGAGTCATGTGCACACTGGAAGCTTGCAGTTTTGCTACCACAGCCCGTTGCCATCGAAACTGTTCATCCTCTGTGGAAAATGCTGACTCTTTCTCTTAATAGACAGTTAATCTCTTCCTATATATTGAAGGCAGGCATCAACCTCCTTGGGCTCCTGGACTAAATCTCACAGGCAAAATCTTAGCAGTGACTTACCTTGTAGAGGTTCAGAGCAGAGGGAAAGCTTAGGAGTCCTTCTCATCAAATCTCTTGTTTTACAGAACAAAGTCAGGTCCAGAGACGAGAAGTGATTGGTCCAAAGGCACCCAACCCTTCGGGCAGTGAGGCAGGGCTGGGACCTGGGGATGATTGTGAAGCAGAGTTAGAACCAAAAAGGGATTCTCAACTCCATGGTTCTTTCTGACACCTTCAGTGATGTGAACGGTGTGTGAGCTGCAGCTTGCATTAGTCTATTTTTGTATAAACATCCTTCATGGTGCTTTTTTTGGCAACTCATTATATGCCAAGAGCTAGGCTAAGCCCCCCAAATGCGTTACGTCTCATTTAATCCCAGGCCGTGAAATCCGGGTTCACAACGATGGTCTCTGGAGCCTACAACCTGGGCTCAAGTCCCAGCTTCACTTCTCAAGAGCCATGCAGGCTGGGCAAGTTGTATGCCCTCCCTGTGCCTCATTTTCCTCTGCTGAGTCTGGGGATAATAATAGAACCTCCTTCTATCCAATGAGGTAAAGCGTATAAGCCACTTAGCAGGGACCTGGCCCATGGGAAGCACCCCAGAAATGTTAACTATTATTTCTATCATCCTTAGTCATTAGTGTCCTTCATATTGATAAGCAACACAAGAACTACCTACTTTCTCTTTTGCGTTTATCATGTAAATGAAGTATTCAAAGTGTACATAGCTATAAATGTGTTCATAACTGTATTGTTTCTTCTTCATCCTACAAATAATGTTACTGGGAAATGGATGGATAAATAAAACCAAAGTGGTATAATTATCCTAAAAGAAAAAAAAAATCTATGGTAGGGGCACCTATGTGGCTCCCGATGGTTAAGCCTCTGACTCTTGGTTTCAGCTTAGGTCATGATCTCAGGATTGTGAGATCGAGCCCCATCTCAGGCTCCACACTCAGCTCTGGCGCTCGCTCGCTCTTTTTCTGTCTCTTTCTGCTCCTTCCCCTGCACGCATGGTCTAAATAAGCAAAAAAATAAAGATTTTAAAACTCTATGCTAGTCTTCAAAACCACTTTATGTCCTCGTGATGCCTCTCTTTACCCTCACGTTTAAAGAGATCAAAACAAAAACAAGAGAACGCTGGGCATCAAAGTCATCCTCACAGTTCTTCCTGACAGTCTCTCTATTTCTTTTAAGGATTAGCACTCCATTTATGGCTCCGACCAAAAGTCCCTTTCGGCTTCGGGACTTTATACTTTTTAACTGGTAGGAGATAATTGTGGTTCACTTTTTTCTTCACGGAAGGGGACAGTGAAAGACTGTGGAGACTTTGATTGCCTGCACTGGATCATGTGGTGGTGCTGTCTGAACTGTATGTTAGAGCCCCGTACCCGTATCCCACGTGTTTACAAGTTACATAAGCTCCTGCCTCTGGACAGCCATCAGAGTTAATGCATCCCAGACGGAGGATTCTGCCTGAATTCTCTTGACAGGCTCAGCATTCAAAGCAATAGCTGTGTTCAGTTTGTTGCATTCTGAACCTGAAAGTCAGGGTTCTAAATATAAATAGTATGCACAGTTGGACAACAGCATTGCCATCAGGGTGAGATCACTTCCAGGAAAACACTGAAGTGAAGCAATGGGAGTAACATCTGGCCTTTCCACAGTTGCATTTGATTTAGCCTTGGACATCCTACATAAGATAGAGATGGTATTTATTAATGACTTCAGTTTCCATGCAGTTCACTCATTTTAAGTTGAAAAGCAGGACCTCCATAGCTATTGGTCAGGTGGACTGTGTTTAGGGTATGGATGCAAAGCTCTTTGGACTTTATCATTGTTTGCTTGCCTGTTTCTCCCTGGTGCATCCATTCCCACCTTATACCAACACCAAAGGAATGAGGCAAAGAGGACCCTAGAAAACAAAGTTTGCCCTTTTTGGGAGGTAGGGGTGGTAGTGATAGGATGGGGAAAAAAATGTACCTTCAATAAGATAAGATCAAAATGGAAATCTTTTGTTTCTCTCTCTCCATTTCAGTTTCTGGATATCATTTTAGTTTTCCCTGTGTAGCAATGAATCCCTCTTTTTTTTTTTCTGGCCACGTGGCAAACCAAAATAAAACCTCCACCCCCACCTTTCTATGAAGCTAGACATGAAAGCAACAAGTTCTGGCCAATGAGATATAAGCAGAAATAGTGCTTGCAAATTCTAGAAAGTGTTTCTTTCTTTCTTTTTTTTTTTTAAATGAGCTCGTGAAATCCCTTTTCTTATCTTTCTTCATCCTGTGTTAAGAATGTGATTCCAACAGCTGGAATTTCCGCAGCCATTTTGAGCCAGTGGATAGCCTTGAAAATGGGAGGTATACGCAGCGAAAGTACAGAGTAGGAAGAGCCTCCGTTTCTGACACGATGGAGGATCTTAATAATCCTAGACAGAGAATTTTCCAGATTACTATGGGAAAAAATGGTATAAAAACAGTAATGTGAATAAAATAAAAATATCCAGTGCAATGATTCATCAAAAAAGAAAGCTCCATGTATCTACCACTTGGTCACTTTTTGTAAATGCTCCATGCAGACGTGAGAAAACAATATATCTCTTGTGGTTTGGCGTGAAGATGATGTGTCTATCACAGCAGTTTGCTAATCATGTTGTTTACATTTACTGTGTTTCTGCTGGCTGTTTGTCTGCCCTCTCAGTTACCCAGACACCTGTGCAACAGTCTCCTGCCATGATTGTTTCTGACACTTTACTCAGGCATTAATATTTTGATGCTATTTTATTAGATGCATGCAATGCTAGAATAGTTATATCATCCTCTGAATTGAACTATTTATTTATTTTTAAAAGTGTTTATCTCTGGTAATGCACTTTACCTTCCAGTCTCCCTTTGCCTTTGGATATTAATCTAGCAAAACCAAATGTATTTAGTGACTTCCATGTTAATCATCTTTCAGTCCTTCACTTTCAGCTCTTCTGGATCCCTGTGTTTTAGACGTATCTCTTATAAATGGTATATGGTTGGGGTTTGTATTTTTAAATCAGATCTTATAATCTTGGAACACGGAAACTTAGACCTCCATCAGCGGTCTAATGCGTTAGAGCACATAAACTGCCTTAGCCACACGGAAGAAGCACAATAGGGCCCTACCCTCAAATGTGTTGGATGTTGAGGCTGAAGACACCGTGTGTACATGCCAGAGGATAGGGAAGGGTTTATTACTTGCATAATTGAAGCTGTTGGTGAAAGCAGGTCAGGCTCCCCACACAAGCCTGAAATGGCTTAGGGAGAGCAAGGAAGGGAGACAGCGGTTAGGGGGTTGAGATGGGGGCTTGTGTGGTGTGAATCTCTTCCTGGTGCCAAAGGAGGGAGCACCAGCTTCTCACTCTTCCTGGATGTGAGGCAGGGTGAAAAAAGAAGAGTGAGGCTTAAGAACTGTCAGCAGTGAAATATCCCAAAATGGAGGCAGACGCTCTTTATTACCTATAAAGACCAACGTAGTGGATGTAACACCTGATGCTTTCGTTTAGATCCATCATCTTACTCAGTTGCTTTCTGTTTTTCTTGCCTGTTCTCTGTCACCTTTTCTCTCCACTCTTGCCTCCCTTTTGACTATTTTTCTATTTACGTTAATCCCTCTGTTAACTCGAGGCTTTTATATGAATTCAGTCATTTTTTTCTTCTTTACTGAAGTATAGGTGACATACAGTTTTATATTGGCTCAGATGTACAACACAGTGATTTGATAATTCTGAACATTACGCAGGACTGATCACAGAAAGTGTAGTTACCCTCTGCCACCATATGTTATTATGGTAGTATTGACTGTATTCCCTATGTGATACCTCTCATCTTCATGACTCATTTGTTTTGTAACTGGAATGCAGTTTGTACCTCTTAATTCCCTTCCTATTTTGTCCATCTCCCCCCCCCTCCCACCTGTCTCCCTTCTGGCAACTCCCAATTGGTTCTCTATATTCATGAGTCGGCTTCTGTTTGTTCCTTTATTTTGTGTTTTAGACTCCACACCTAAGTGAAACCACACCGTATTTGTCTTTATTTGCCTGACTTATTTCACTTAGCATAGCACCGCCTAGGTCCATCCACGTCACTAATTGCAAGCCTTTGTCCCATTATGGGTGAATAGTATCCCATTGTATGTGTACACCATTTCTTCTTTATTCATCCTTCCAGTGATTGGCGCTTAGATTGCTTCCATAGCTTGGCTATTGCAAATAAATCTACAATAAACATATGGGTGCCTATATCTTTTTAAGTTGTGTTTTTATTTTCTTCGGGTGAATACCCAGTAGTGGGATTACTGGTCCGTATGGTATTTCTACTTTGAATTTTTGTGAGGACCTCCTTCCTGTTTTCTGCAGTGGCTGCACCAGTTTGCATGCCTACCAACAGTGCACAAAGGTTCCTTTTTTCTCCACATCCTCGCCAACACTTGTTTCTTGTGTTTCTTATTTTAGCCAGCCATTTTGACAGGAGTGGGGTGATATCTCATTGTGGTTTTGATTTGCATTTCCCTAATGGTTAGTGGTGTTGACATCTTTTCATGTGTCCATTAATTATCTATCTGTCTTATTTGGAGAAATGTCTATTTGGTTCTCTTCCCATTTTTCAAAAAGATTTATTTATTTACTTGGGGAGTAAGGAAGAGCACAGGGAGAGAGAGAGAAAACCTTAAGCACAGAGGGCGTGGGGCTCAACCTCATGACCCTGATATCACAAACTGAGCCAAAACCTAGAGTTGAATGCTTAACTGACCACACCACCCAGGTGCCCCCTCTGCCCATTTTTATTGGATTATTTGAGATTTCTTGCTGTTGAATTGTATGAGTTTTTTGTATATTTTAGATATTAAGTCCTTATTGGATGTATCATTTGCAAATATCTTCTCCCATTCAGTATATTGCCTTATTATTTTAGTGATGGTTTCCTTCCCTGTGCAGAACCTCTTTATTTTGATGAAGTCTCCATAGTTTATTTTTGCTTCTGTTTCCCTTGCTTCAGGAGGCATATCCAGAAAAATGTTGCTAAAGCCAATGTTTAAGGAATTACTGCCTGTGTTTTCTTTTAGGAGTTTTATGGTGTCAGGTCTTGCATTTAGGTTTTTAATCCATTTTGAGTTTATTTTTGTGTATGATAGAAAATGGTCCAGTTTCATTCCTCTGCATGAAGCTGGCCAGTTTTCACAACACAAATTTGTTGAAGAGACTGTCTTTTTGCCATTGCATATTCTTACCTCCTTTGTTGAAGATTAGTTGACCATATAATCATGGGTTTATTTCTGGGTTCTCTATTCTCTTCTGTTGATCTTTGTGTCTATTTTTGTGCCAGTGCCATTCTATTTTGATTACTGCTGCATTGTGGTATATCTTCAGACCTGGGATTGACATACCTCCAATTTTGTTCTTCTATTTCAAGATTGCTTTGGTAGGCCAGGGTCTTTTGTGGTACAGATTTTAGGATAATTTGTTCTAGTTCTGTGAAAAATACTACTGATATTTTGATAGAGATTGCATTGAATCTGTAGATCATTAGACATTCTTTTAATATTTATTCAAGAGATCATAGCATGCATTATGACTTATCAATCCAATATTAATTGTTTCTATTTCTTTCTGGACAATGCAGTAATTTTATTTAATGCTTTAACTCTTTGCTATTGGTTGTATTTTAATTTTTGTATCTTTTAAGCCCATAATACATTATTATTATTTTACACAATTGAACATCATTTCGATTTACTGATGTATTTTCTACTTCCATTATTCTTTGTTTTTTTCTCTGCAGCTCCAAACTTCTGTCTGGGATCACTTTTTCTTCTACCCAAGATGTTTTTTTAATATTTACTTCATTGTAGGCCTGCTGGAGAAAAATTCTCTCATTTTTCATTTGTCTGCATTTTAACATGTCACCATCTCTGAAGAATTTTTGTTGTGAATATAGGATTCTAGTCAGCTTTTAAATTTTTTCAGCAGTCTAGAGGTATTCCAATGCCTCTTGGCTCTCATTATTTCTGTTTAGAACGCTGCTCTATGTCCAATAGGTACTCCTTTCCAGGGAACCTGTTTTTGTGTGTTTATTTGGGTTGCCTTTACAATTGTTTTTGTTTGCTTATTCTGTCTGTGGTTTTCAGCAGATTTGCTGTGATGGTCCTAGTATGGATCTCCTTTATTTTGTGTATAGGGTTGCTAGAGTATCTAGAATCTGTGGCTTGATATCTTTTTTTTTTTTTTAAGATTTTATTTATTTATTTGACAGAGAGAGAGAGATCACAAGTAGGCAGAGAGGCAGATAGAGAGAGGGGGAAGCAGGCTCCTTGCTGAGCAGAGAGCCCGATGCGGGGCTCGATCCCAGGACCCCGGGATCATGACCTGAGCCGAAGGCAGAGGCTTTAACCCACTGAGCCACCCAGGCGCCCCTCTGTGGCTTGATATCTTATGTCAGTTTTGGAAAGTGCTCAGCCACTGTCTCTGAAAATATTGCCTTGGGTCTACCCTCTCTGTAATCTTTTTCGGAGACTGCATTTAGACTCTGTAAGACCGGGGCCTCATTGTCTTCACTCTGCACCTTACACTCCCTTTCTGTGTTTCTCATTATTTTTTCCCCCATGCTTCATTCTGAAAAATTTCCTTCTTCTGACTAACATTTCTAAAAGTTTAGTGTCTTTAAAATCACCTAGGGATCTCATTAAAATATAGATTCTGATTCATACTAGGCCTATACTGGGGCCTGAGATGCTGTGTTTCTAAAACACTCCCAGACATAAAGAGAACATTAAAAAAAAAAAACTCAGGAGGTATGAAGAAAGTCTGGTGTTTCATTAGTAACAACATATGACTATTGGTTCACTAACTGTGACAAATATACTGTATCGATATAAGGTATTACTGACTGTAGAAATTGGATGTGAGTTTTATGAGAACTTCTAGTACTATATTTGCAGCTTTTCTGAAATCTGAAGCTGTTTTAAAATTTAAAAGACTACTTTAAAAAAAACATTCCCAGATTATATCAGTGGTGGTCTACAAATCATACTTTAAGTATAATATTCTAGTCTGTCTTACCAATTTTCTCTTCAGTTGAATCTAATAAACTGTTAAACACAGTTTTTGAGGTTTTTTTAAGATTTTATTTATTTATTTTTTGATAGAGAGAGACAGCAAGAGAGGGAACACAAGTAGTGGGAATGGGAGAGGGAGAACAGGCTTTCCACGGAGCAGGCAGCCCAATGTGGGGCTCGATCCCAGGACCCTGGGATCAGGATCTGAGCCAAAGGCAGATGCTTAACACCTGAGCCACCCAGGCACTCCATATTTCAACTATTGTATTTTTAATTTCCAAAACTTACTTTGATTCTTTTAATAACTTCTGGTTCTCTGACAAAAATTCTCAAGCTTATCTCCTACCTCTTTGAATGTAATGAGCATAGTTGCTTTGAAGTCTGTGTCGTAACTCCAACATCTGAAGCCCATGTGGGTTTGTTTTCTTCTCTCTATTGTTTTTCTTATTTTTCTCTCATGCTGTCATGTCTTGGAGTGGCTCTGGTTATTTTTCACCTTGTGTGAAACATTGTATTTACAAAATTTTTTTTTGTAGAAATAGAGGACTGAGATGATGTTATAATTCTAGAGAAGAATTATGTTTGCTTTTACCAGATCCCAAAGCATCCCAAGAAGCCAGGAAAAGCTCAAAAGAACTCCAAGATTGAGATGAACTGTGTAGTCCCTGCCAAGGCCTAGCTCCTCTTTTTCTTCCTACTCCCTTGAGCACAGCTCGTGAGCATCTTGGCCCAAAGCGGTGTTGTGGGGGGTGGGAGGAGGGTGATGTCTTCTTTCTCTAGTTGACAGGCTCTGGATTCCATTGCTTGATCCTGTAGGTTGCATAAAGTTTGTTTCGACTATATGTCTATATGGTAGGTTGCATCACTTCAACCAGGGTCCATTGAGAGGAATGCCTTTCTCTCATTCAAAATAATTCCTGTAATGTTAACAATATACTTCTTTTCTCCCAAGTCTTCATAATGTGGAAGTCCCTCACTCAGCCCAAGTACCAGTGACTTCAAATGGGAGATTCAAGAAAACCATGGGCTTTATTCTGTAGCCATCCTTCTTCCTATCCTAAAAAGGTACATATTCAGGTCAAAGAATAAAATTGGAAAAGATGTGACCTTTCAAGGCGGAAAATTAATTCCAGCTCTGTGGTTCTCAAATGACCATTCTTATGTCTGGCGCCCATCCCCAGAGGTTTTTGAGTCAGAATGTTTCCTACAAACTCTGGGTGGTTTTGGTGCAGGTTTTATCATGAGGTCTTCTCAAAATGCCTCCACAAACAGATTTGTGCCACCCTTCTCCACCCAGCACAAAGCACCTAGTGGCTTCACAATGCATTTAGACTGATCTGTGCCATCTGGCTCCAGCCCACCCTCTTCTTTAATTCCACCCCACCCACTCCCCACTTCCATGCTGTGCTCTTCAGCCATCTGGACTTCTTCCTGTTACTTTAACATGCCAAGCTGAGTTCTGCCTCAGGGCCTTTGCACTAGCTGTGTCCTCCATCTGGAATGCTCTTTCCTCTACCTTACTTCTCTTTGCCCTCAGATCTCACTTTAAAGGACCCCTAGCACTCTCTGTCATCCTATTTTCTTTCCTTTAACTACTGCTGCTATTTGATTTGTTTTGTTGGTTGTTTATTATGTGTCTCCTCATTATAGTTAAACATAGGCAGGAATCTTATTTGTCTTATTCACAGCTGTATCCTCTACCTGGCACATAGTATCTACCTGGCACATAGTAAATGCTCAGTAAACATGCATCGGTTATAGAAACTGAATGCACACAGGCTGTCTGGGTGGACAGACACAGCTTGTCTTCCAAGGAATGTTGTCCTCTCAGTTCTTTTGCAAAGTCTGGAACTGACTTATTTATTCAGCTTTGCCACTCAATGCTGAGCACGTAGTCTGCATGGGTTCCGTCTGAGGTGAGAAGTGGACAGAATTCTCAACCTGCAGGAGCACAGACTGTTAGAGATAGACAGACCCATGGATAAACATGAGACAGTATGAAAAATGCTTTGGTTCCCAGTTGGGGAACCAAAGAGAAGGCCACAATCTTTCTATTGGGCCCAAGCCCTTCAAGCAGTGAACTCAGGGAAAGCCACAGAGAAGGAGCCTTTGGGATGTGTGCATTTCCCTCTCTTGCGACATCTTGCTTAACATCTCATTCCAAACTTTAGTAAGCACCATGAAGAACAAGAACATGGTTCTCTTAAACTGAGTAACAAGGGAGCCTGGCCTAGCCTGAGACTCAGAGAAGGCTTCTCTGAGGAATAATAGCCTGAGCCAAGATCTGCAAGAAAGGCAGGGGATGAAAGGGGGCTGGGGCAATGGCAAGGGGCAGGGAAGAGGAGGGCAGCCAGGCACAGGTCATAGCTCATGCCAGTGTCCTGCATGAAGATGACCTGTGTGCTCTATACAGGGAGGAAAGGGGAATGTGGTGTCAGAGGAGCCCGCAGGTGGGGGTTGGGGAGGACTGCAGGCACCCACCCCACAGACTTTATAGACCACATGAGAGACTTTGGATTCTGTCTCAGAATAAAATGGGAAAACCCTGAAGGTGTTTAAGCAGAGTAAAAGCCATGATCAAATTTATGTGTGAGAGGAAGAATCTGGCTGTAGTGTGGGAAATGGATCGGAAGAAAAAGAGGGATGGAGAAAGGGCATTGGGGAGGACATTGCAGTATTAGTGGCTGGGCTTTAGTTACAGTAGAGGTGGAGAGAAGCAGACACTTTGGAGACATTTAGCAGGAGATAGATAGACTCATCTGAGGCACTGTGGTCAAGGCGATGTCTGTCACCGCCCAGCAGAAAGTACCCAGATGAATATCCATAGTACGGTCAGCCTCCTGGATTAGCCCAACACATCATTCAGAAGGGTCAGTTCCCACACGTGCAGAGCAATTGCAGCGAAGCTGTCTCCATCTGACACAGCTCAGGTGTGTGAAGGCAAAAGTGGGAGGGCACAGGTCCTCTGCATGTGGCACCCTGGGGAACTGGGGGTTGCTGGTTCTTAGCTCCCACAGCAGCCACTAGAGAGAGAAAGCTTCCTCCCATCTTGTCCGTGTGCCCCAGCACCCTTTCCCCCATCCCCTGTTGTCAGCTGGCTCCATCTGTTCCATTCCCTCACTCGGGAGTGGGTTTCGACCGGCCTAAACATGGCAGCTGCTTGAGCCCAGAAAGGGTTAAGTCAGCCCAATACATGTTCTGAGTCAAGTTGCCCGTCTCTGCCCCACTCATTCTCTCCCATTTTATGTTTCCTTTCTTTTCGTCATATTTCTGTGCAGCTTTTTCTCTGGATTTCCCATCCACGGGGAGAACAAATGACATGCTAATGTGTTCAATTGGTATCATATGTGGTCGCTTGGAGGGAAGGTGCCAGAGTGTGTAAGGGAAGTTGTAGGGCAGTGGAAAGTATCCATGGCAATGTTACCCTGTTTAGCAAACATATTAAGAGAATTTGTGCTGAGAGAATCAAAGCATAACTTAGAGGTACATTTTGGCAGGTCCAGATTCAAAACTGGCATTTTCCACTGGTTGACTACAAAGCAAAAATAATTTTCATACAGTTTGTGCTTTGAACTTTATAGCAATAGTGAGGTAGGCTTTCTTTGGCCATGGATAATTATCAAAGTATATCCAGGACTCACAACACACCAGATATCCTTTAGGACAAGCCCACACACCTTTTCCCTGCAGCAAGGTGACCTTTGGTCATCCCTGCTTCACCAGGTATTTCATGCTTGTTGTTGTTTCCTTACAGATTTTGCAAGTATGTTGAGATAGAAACATTGACATGAAATCCAAAAAGGCTTACTCAGTGCAATCAGTATTTATAAGGAGTTAAGTCCTTGGCCATCACTCACTAGTGTGTGTGCCCTCATGGCTGCTCATTGAAGTCCTCTGTGTCCCAGCAGCAGGTGTCTCTCCCCACCTCTGCGCATTCCAGATTGCCTAGAGTCTATGTCTTATCTAAACTTGGCCCGAGAAAAAAGATGTAAAGCAGTAGCCTGATACAGTTTTCTGGAGGAAAATGGAAGGTCTGGTTTTTGTGTTGGCTTTGAAATTGACATAAATTCTGTTTTCTTGCACATAAAATACGCCAAAACAAATTAGACATCAGCATAGGCGTTCTCTGGGACTTGAATCAAACTCATCCACCAAGGAACTGTGTCCTGCAAAGGTCTGCAAAAACCGAAGAGGATTTAAGTTTGGGGCTTTTTAAGAAGTAGAAACTTAGGTCAATCAGCTTCCATTGGCAAATGCAGTATGTGACCCAGCCAGGAACCATTTGGGTAGTTACAGCAATAAATATCATGCTGCCCTTGCTAACTGTAGATGAGTCACTATTGAGAGGACTTTTTCCTGGTAGCCTGAGTTAGATGTATCCTAGGTAGTGGTAAGAGCCATGGCTAATATTTTGTCTTATGTTCTTTTTTTTTTTTAACTTTTTTTTTTAAAGATTTTATTTATTTATTTGTTAGAGAGAGAGAGCGAGCACAGGCAGACAGAGTGGCAGGCAGAGGCAGAGGGAGAAGCAGGCTCCCTGCCAAGCAAGGAGCCCGATGTGGGACTCGATCCCAGGACGCTGGGATCATGAACTGAGCCGAAGGCAGCTGCTTAACCAACTGAGCCACCCAGGCGTCCCTTGCCTTATGTTCTTACAGCCTGTTTGTCTTTTTGTGATTCAAACTACTTTTTCTTTAACTAGCAATATATTATGAATAATACCCTATGCCAGTGAAAATCTGGAAATCTGTTTCATTGGAATGTCACGTGATCATGGAGCTTTGCACAGGGCTTAGTACATAGTAAGCATTCAGTGCATTTTTGAAATAATAAAATGACAAGGGCAGCATGGTCTAACTTTGGCACCAAGTTTAACAGGCATGCACAGGTCTTTCTATAAAAGAAGTTGATAACATTTACTCTGTTTTCAGTGACCCTGGTAATTACCTTAGCCAGAAAAGTAGTTTTCAGGCTTATGGCATTCTTGTCATTCTTTTCTGTCTGTCATTCACTCTGCCAGACTGAACCCAGGCTACTCTGACATGACACAAGCCAGGTGCTAGGCTGCCTTTCCAATCTCAGAGTCTTCCCATGGAAGAACACTGACCATGGGGACCATGGGGCCTCTGCACCCAGGGGCGCAGTGCAGGTAGGAAAGCATGTCTGCATCCCCCCATCCTCCAAGCCCAGCATGCACTCAGTATAGTGCCCTCAGTATCATCCTGCTTCTTCTGCCCGGAACTCTCCCCTGAAGTCACAGATAACCACCCAGCTGTTGATGGTGTATAAAGTTATTCAGAACACCTAACCTAAGGTGAGATCAGCATAGTGAAGCAACCTTCCTCTGTCTCAGAAAATCTAACTGAGTCATTGTTTGGATTAAGTCATTGTCCAATCCATTTATCCACCAGACCTCCCATGTCGAATATTGTAGCTTTACTTCTTCATCTTCCATGTTATGGGAGAGAAAAAAGAAGAAGAAGGAGACAGAAGGGGGAGGGAAAGGGGAGGAGGAGGAACTGTGAAAGGAAAGAGGAGGAGGGGAAAGGAAAAGAAAGAAGAAGAATCTGGATTATGGCTCTCTGATGCACCACTCCACTCAGGAACTTGAAAGGGAGGAATAAAATCACGGAAGGCCAGAGTCTGCATGAAGCAGGACATCACCTACTTTGTCTGGAAGCACAGGGATCTTCAGAAGGACATTCTGCCTCCCTAGAAAATCATTTCTGGAGAACCATTCCAAACAAAGTCTTCAGGTGAAACAGGCTCTAAGGAGTCAACACCAACAAAATGGATGATTTAAAAAATCTTTGAAATGCACATAGCCAAAGAACTCTTTTCTGTCATTGGTGGGGCTTTGGTTTTAGCTCACATTGACTACTTCCCTTTCAAGCTACAAGCTCATGGAGGGCTGCCATGAACATGCCCTGGGAGAGCACTCTGTCAGCCAGCAAGAGGAGAAAAGGGCATGAGACCACACCGACCAAGAAGATACTGGAAACCTTCTCCCCAGTGGCCCTCTCCCCTCCTGCCTAGAAATGCCTACACACTCTCCTGTCTGACTCATCCAAGGGAAGACAATGAGCAATCACGTTTGTTGATTACAAATTGGCCTATCTAGAATATAAATATTCCTTTCAGGTAGCTATATTACTCTATTTGTGAAGCATGTAGGAAGTCTGCTTTGTGGTCATTTTTCCATGAAAATGCAGTCCTAACAGAATTCCAGCTACCCAGTAACATCTGCTCCACATTGTCACATGATTTATATGCCCATGTGGCCAACACCATGTATAAATATAGAGTCTGAGAGGGATCTTGTTCTAAACATGAGTAAAAATGGAAAGATAGGTACTTCATTACATCATCAAATTTGTTTTAAATCTTAGAACATCATATTGTTCACCACATTTATCATTTCACATCAGGAAAACATAAGAAGACTGTAGATGAATATGTTCCTTGTAATTAATTCTGAATATTTTAGGTAAGTTATTTCCAGAAAGAGCAGACTCTATCAACTCTGCTCTATGGCTGGTGAAATTCGATGGTCACACAATGCATCAAATTACCAGCACCCCATTCTTTTGACTCTCAGCTTACTTTTTGGTGGATAGTCTCTAATGGTTATAAAAGTATTTTAAATAAAAGTAAGAAGAAGCAGATGGCCACATTTGATGGAAGAGAATGACAGCACCCCTCAAATGTCAGCAAGTTCCTGTGTCAGAGTGACCCCCTTCTTTGGTGGGGAATTTTGTGTGACTTCCTCTGGCTGCTGGGTGGGGAGTGGACAGGGCTTGCGGGGGGTGCAAGGAGGGAAGTGGGGAGGTCTACCACTACTCCAGGTGAGAGACCATAATGATTTGGTCTCGGTGCTTGGGTGTTTGCCCTGTGAACGAAGAGCAGGAGGCTAGTTCTAGAGCGATATGGAAGACCAAATAAGTAGACTTTCCAATTACATATGGAAGATGAGGGAACAAAAAGGTGGTGAGAAAGTGTTGCTCAGGTTCCTGAGTGGATGGTCTGACCATTCATTAAGATGGGAAGTTCAGGAAAAGGCCAGGAGTCCAATCTTTAACGGACTGATATGAGGCTGTGGCTTCATGCATAGAGGCCACTAGGAAAGCAGGCTGGGCTTGGGTCTCACCACCCCCCAACACACACACACCTGCTCCTGTCCATGTGATAGGTTATTGTTCTGCATAAATAGTTTTTGGAGAAAATAGTCTTTAACCACAGAAAATACTGAAAACCTGCAGTAGGTGATGGGGAATCGCCAAAGGATTTCCGTCAGGGAAATGAATTTTGTATTTATGTCTACCTCAGGGTGGGAGAGAAGAGAGGG
Source organism: Taxidea taxus jeffersonii (assembly GCA_003697995.1). Lineage (NCBI taxonomy): Eukaryota > Metazoa > Chordata > Mammalia > Carnivora > Mustelidae > Taxidea > Taxidea taxus. The sequence goes on along the minus strand of RCUC01157074.1, from coordinate 31,342 downwards.
AAGAGGTTTGAATCATGGCGGGGGTCCTTTCCAGCTGTTTAGATTTGGGCAAATTAACTGAGCCCTCTGAGCCCCAGGTTCTTTGTCAGCAAAGTAGAGATAGGACTGCCTTCCTCACAGGGTTGTTATGAGAACTGAAATTAAAATATCTAGGATATTAAATACTTCCTATGTGTTGGTTCCCCTCTCTGTGACTGAGCACATCTTGGTGCAGATCAGCAAGTGCGGCAGCCAGAGGTTAATTCCAGCAGTCTCCCAGGTCGGGGGGCAGTGGGCAGAATCCAGACTGCTGGATTATGGGGCGGGCGGGTTGGCCAGGCTGACGAGTGTGGGGCTGGGGGTCCTGATGCAAGGTGGTGCTGTTGATCGTGTTCAGAGGTTCAGGGGGAGAAGAGGAGCCTGGAGCACTCTGTGTTTGGTCAGGTGGAGGAGCTATCTGGCAGCCATTTGTATAAACAGGCCCTGTGTCCCCACTAGACCACAGAGCTGCTCTCCACTTGCCTTTCCTCATCAACACCCACTCTTCCCCCTTTAATTTCTGCTGCTCCTCCTAACCACAGCTCAGTACCCAGCCTTCTCCTTCCTCTTCCTGCCCCAGTGCTCACAAGGTCCCAAGGCTCCTTGCTTCTCACAAGGCACCAGCCCATGTGTATACTTTCTTTTCCAGCCTCAGGATTTGGTTGCTGCCTCTTTAAGTCAGGGGTGCTGGTTCCTCAGGTATGAGCCCTTTCCTTCCGAAGACAGGAGCTATTTTCTTCTTAGCTGGCTCTTTCCACTTCTGGAAGCCTGCTGCTTTCTCCTTGCTTTCCAGTCACTGTCCTTGCTAAGCTTCTTCTCGTGGGCTGTGTCCTGAGTGATGGTGGGAAGTGGCATAGTGGCTAGCTAGCCACAGGCTGCACAAGGCAGCATGACCTGGGCCATGGCCCTCTGGCGCTTGATCCAGATGAGGAAGCCTTTCATTGGTGGGAAGGCCATGTGGCTTTAGAGGGACAGGCTGTGACCCAAAAGCTCTTACTCTGGGCCATGGTGAGGCCTCAGCAGGAGACCCACTCCACCGCACAGCATGGGAAGAACTTGTGGGTGACCTGACCATCTTTGAACATCTCTTCCAGAACACATGGCCCCTCTTTGCATTCCTCTCGCTCCTTTTTCTGGGTTTCAGTTGCTGAGCAGTCCCTCTTTAAGTTGGTGGAGTCACCTTGTAAGCCACATCTTTGGTGTCGGCCTGGGAATCCATCTCTCGGGGAGAAATGGCTCACCCGGCATTCTAGGGGCTGGCTGCCTGAACGTGGGTCTGCAAGCATGTCCCTGGCCTCACCATTTACAAATCCTATGCACATCTCCCTTTCAGAAAGGAAGGGCCTATGACATTTCAAAAAAAGTCTTAGTTGATTCAGAATATACAATTTTTTTTTCATTTTAAGTCAAACTTGTGGTATAATTTACATATTATAAAATGCATCCCTTTTAAAAATACAATTTGATGAGTTTTGACAAATGTGTACTTCCATGTAGCGAGCAGCACAATCAAGCTACAGAACAGTTCCATCACCCCAAATCATTCCTTGTGTCCCTTGCCAGGGATGCCCCTGACCCCCAGGCCCAGGCAGCCACTTACCGACTTTCTGTCATAGATTAGTTTTTGCTTTGTGCAGATTTTTATAGACATAAATCTTACAGTACGTATACCTTCCTGTCTTGGGCTTGGCATAATGTCTCTGAGGTCCATCCATGTGGTGGTATGTTATTAGTAACTTCTCCTTGTTTTAGCTGAGCAATAGTCCATTGTATGGAAATGCCACAGTGTGTTCTCTTCACCTGATGGTTGACATCTGTGTTTCCAGTTTGAGGGTATTATGACTTCAAATGCCTTTTCTGATTCCAGAGTGGCCATGGTGATTGCCCTGAGAGAGCCTGGAATCTGTGGGGAAGAGGTTTAAACGATGTGATACTCATGGTGCTTTATTATTGGTTGTAATCAACTGCAGGAATGCTTAACAGTTGTGCCGGGGAGATGGAACAGTCAGAGAGTGCCTGAGTACAGTGGGCGGGCGTTGCAAGGGGGTTCTCTTTTGGGGGGGTGGCATGTTAAAGCCCCAAATGATGAACGGGGACCCGGGGGCAAAGGGCAGAGGAAGTGCCCCTGGGAGCAGACTGGAGCAGAACACAGAACGGAGCGATCCTGGCAGGTGGGAAGGACCCTGTAGATACCATTGGACCTGGAACAGAGAACTTGTGCTCAGTGAGAGGGTGAGAAGAGGCTGGAAGGCCTTAAACACTGGGATTAGGAGCTCAGAATTAATGTCCCAAACAAACAAAATGGAGTTGTTGTATTTGAATGTTTGAGCAGGGAGGGGCATGTGCAAGATCCCCGTCACTGGTGTGCATGTTGGCTTGAATAGAGCAAAGAAAGCAAGAAAAGAGATAACAAACAGTAGGTGTCTATTTGAGCTTGTCTTCTTGCCAGCTTCAAGGGTGGCCTTCCCAGCCGCAGCAGCATGCCCGGTGGTAGAGTGGAGCGGAGTCGCATGGGGGCTGGAAGCCGCAGAATGTGCCATGGTTGTGGTGGACTTGTTTTCTGTTGCTGCATGACAGTGACTTCAGATTCAGTGGCTAAGACAACACATTTTTTTAAATTAATAGTTTCTTTGAGTCTGGAGTTGGGACAGAGGTTAGTTGGGTTCTAAGCTCACGGTCTCACTAGCCTGAAATCAAGGTAGGCTGGCTGAGTCTGTGTCCTCCTCTGGAGCTCAGGATCCTCTTTTCCAGGCTCCTTCAGGGTGTTGGCACCATTCAAGTCCTGCACTTGAAGGGCTGAGGTCCCCATTTCCTTGCTGACCTAGAGACTGCGCTCTGGTTCTAGCCACGGGGCCCCCTTCATAGGTCGTGACAGCATGGCTATTTGCTTCATCTCTTTTAAGGGCACTGTGGATTAAGTCAGGGGCACCAATGATAACCTCCCTTTCAGCTGACTCCAGGGACCTCAATTACATCTGCAGAATCCCTTTTGCCATATAGAGTAGCAGTCATTGGGGTGGTATCTCATCATGTTTATAGGTCCAACTCATGCTCAAAAGGAGGGGATCGGGAACTGTGTATACCAGGGAGAGTGTATCTTGGAGCCGACTTAGGATTTTGCCTATTACACGTGGTTTGGTTTCTCTTTGACTTCCTGTTTCCTCACCTCTAAATAGAGGAATTCTACTCTAGGTCCTCTCAGAGACTCTATTCTGTGTCTTCCCTTATTTCATGATAATGGAGTCAAGGTGGAAGTGCAGTTACCAAACCCGGCCTCCAAAACGTGACTTAAAGATTGTGGTGACCTGCTGGGCACAAATGGATGACAGTCATTGAGAGGGGTGTGTGCTGAGGGAAGGGACAGCCAATTGACTGTGGGTATGTCATGGAAGGGGTGGTTGGTGGAGTTGTGAGGCTGTCCACATGTACTGCCTTTCCTCTCCTTCTGAGCAGCACATGAAAGGGCTGTACCTCCCAGCCCCTTCATGAGTCCCCATGGCCATGTGACTTAATTTGGCCAATGGAATGTGAGCAGCTGTGATATTTATCATTCCAAGCAGAAGCTCTAAGAGCCAGCATGTGTGTTTTGTCTCACCCTTTTTTCTTCTGCCACGGGAACATGATTTGAGATAGTGGTTGCCCCATAACCTGGGTCCCTAAGTGAGGGTATGCAGAGCAAAGTCCCACGAACCCACACTGGACTGTTGGATAAATGAAAAATAAATTTTTGTTGTTCAAAGATTTTGAGGGGTGCCTGGGTGGCTCAGTTGGTTAAGCATCTGCCTTCAGCTCAGGTTATGATCTCAGGGTCCTGGGATTGAACCCCACATGGGGCTCCCTGCTCAGTCTGCTTCTTCCTCTCCCTTGGCTGCTCCCCCTGCTTATACTGTCTCTCTCTCTCTGTGTCAAATAAATAAATAAATAAATAATCTTAAAAAAAAAAAGACCCTGAGGGTTGGGGTTGGTTGTTACTGCAGCATAATCTAGCCTATCCCTGGCTGATAGAAAGTTTGACTTTTAATCTTGCTGCCACCTTCTCTCTTTTTTAATTGAAGTGTAATTAATATACAATATTATATTAGTTTAATTACAACATAATGATTCAATGTTTGCATATATTGTAGAATTATGACCATGTAAGTCTACTTAACATTTGTGGCCATACATGGTTACCAATTTTTTTCTTGTGATGAGAACTTTTAAGATCTGTTCTCTTAACCATTTTCAAATATGCAATGCAATATTATTAACTCTAGTTGTCATGCTGTATATTACATTTATTTATTTTATAACTGGGAGTTTTTACCTGTTGATGGACTTAACCCATTTTGCCCCCCAATCCCTCCCAACCCGCCTCTGGCAACCTCCAGTCTGTTCTGTGTATCTATGAACTTGGTTTTGTGTTTTCTCTTAAGATTCCACACATAAGAGCAATCATATGGTATTTGTCTTTCTCTGACTCATTTCACTTTGTGAAGTGCCCTCAGGGTTCATCCATGTTGTTCCAAATGGCAAGATGCCATTCTTTTTTTATGGCTGAGTAATAGTCCATTGTATCTGGATATGCCACATTTTCCTTATTCATTCATCTGTCAATGGACATTTAAGTTGTTTTCTCTGGGATGTCTCATCTTGGCCAGGCCCCAATCCATTTATGTCTGTGAGATATAGCTGTAGGACCCAACCCAAAAATCTGCACAAAAAGTGTTTTTTTTCTGACATTCAAACAAAACTACCCACCTGCTCACTGAGAAAAGATGATCCCTCACACTCTGGGACCTCAGCCCTCATGACAAACAAGAGATTTTTGTTTGAGAACAAATACATGTAAGTAGCACATCCAGGGAAACCTGCCAGCCAGATGCACCCTCACCTGCTTTGGACATGCTTAAAGCAGTTTAGTTGTCATCTCTTTCTGAAAGTCTCAGTTGTCATGCAATCTACACAGACCCTCACTCTTTTCTTTCCTGCACATATGACTTGTTTGTCCCTCATGCTGGCATCTTTATAATTCCTTTTTCTTTTTTTTTTTACAGACTTTCATGTTGATGATGCCTCTGTCTTAAGTCTCTCTTTTCTGCCACCACCTCCAAAAGGCCACTGAACTGTCTCTCCTTCCTGCACATTTTGAAACTCTTTGCCTTCTCTGATATCTTCTCAGATTGCATTGTCTTCTCAAATGCTTCCTGTGTGCTCTCCTTCCTTCGGGACCCTTTTTCCCTTTTCTTCCTAGACCTGCCTCAGCAAACCCTCTGCTCTGGGCTTTCTTCTCCTGCTTTCCCATATGTTAGGGCTTCAGGGGACACTGCTCTACTGGGACTACCTATCAGCCACCCTCTGGCTCTCAATACTATTGTCCCTGCTACACAGCTGCCTGATGAGGGAAAACCTGGGGCCATGTTGAACGATTACACAGGGATCACATATGATAATCTGGACTCATCCCAAAGACAACGTAGATCACGGGTGACTGCAGGTGGAGACCCACGGAGGGTACAGAGGCAGAGACCCCCTAGAGACTGAATGAAGTTGCTGCTATGAGATGAAATAAGGCCCCCAAAGCCTGATGGGTTGTAAATTACACCACAGTGTAAAGAGGAGGGGAAGAAGACAGAATCTGGCCATTATAACCATGGTAATATCCAACTGTCACAAGCTCTTATCATGTGCCAAGTACTCTGTGGGCACCTCCTGTGTATTATCTCCTGTGGTCATCTTCTCTTCTCTGAGAGAATGGAAGTCCCACTCCCATCTGTCTTGTGAGGAAATACAGGCTCAGAGAGTTTAAGCAGCTGGCCTAAGGAAACACAGCAAGGAAGCAGAGAGCTGGGATGACATCCTGGACAGGACTGCTGGTTCCAGAGTCCAGGCCCCTGTCCAGGAAAGCAGAGTGCCTCAAGGCCAGGCCAAGGAAGACCCCCATGGGCAGGATGGCTACCCACTTGTTGCCAATGTTGATAATGATTCCCTCGGCTGCCCAGCCCCTGAGCTTTCCTTCCTGGTTTCTCTATACGATGCAAACTGAAGAAGCCCCAGTTTGGATTGTTTCCCCTTGCTGGTCCTAAGATCTCGGAGCCTGGGGGTCCAGGCCACAGGTTCAGGGGTTGGCTCGCTTCTACCTGAGATAGTGCAAGATGGCCTTGAGTTTGCAGCTGGGCCCGTGGAGGCGCCCAGAGAGGTTGGACAGCCTTGCCTTTCAGACGAGGAGAGAATTGAATTATTGTTACACTAACTCCCCTAACACTTTGAAAACTATGGCCTTCCGCCCTCCTTTCTCTGCAGCTTTTCTCTGCCTATAAAATGAAAAGCAGATTGCTTTGCCAGGGGCTCCAAGCAGGCCCTGATTTGGAGGTGTGCACGTAGGGAAAGCACAGCGTGTGTATGGCGGCTGGGCCATCTGCTTCTCATTGACCGCGACGTAGCCGTGGCGAGACAATGGGCCAGTGTGCAGTCTGCACCCGGCTCGGCCGCAGCGGTGACCCCGGGCCTGCTGCCTGGCAGGCTGGGGAGTGGCCCTCCTCCGCCCTGGGGCCTCAGAGGCTCGGAGCTGGTTTCCTAGAGTGTGGGGGTGGTTCCCCCTCATCTGGCCATTTCTTCTTTCTTGTCTTCCTAGAAAGATGGGTTTCAGCTGTTTCCTTAAGACTCCTGATAACCTCCTTCAAAAGTGGTATTTATTGTATGTGTGTCTTAACATCGTAACTGCAGTCTGCATTCAGTGCAGAAAACCCAGTAGAGGAAAATAAAGCATAAACTAGTGACAGTTCCACGACCGAGGGATAGCATGTGTTCTGCCAGGTTATTTTCCATGATTATTTTTAAGCCTTGTTTTTAAAAACAGCGATGACCTAACATACACTTCTGAGTTAGGCTGTGTGCTGAGTACTGTGGCTGGATGATCTCAGGCTGCATAGAGTTAGGTAAGCTCTTTCATTACCACCATTTTTACAAATGAAGACTACAGTTTAGAAGGGGCAGAGAATCTGCCCAGGACTCCCCAGGAAGGTGAGTGGGTCAGGATTCAGTAGCAGGCTGGGCACTCCAGATTCCGCAGCCCAAAACCACCCCACAACATACACCTGTGTGTGATGCAGACAGTGTGTGTCCTGATTTTTCACTAAACTGCAGATATGGTGGTGGTGGGGGGGGGAGGATACCTGTGTGGCTTAGTCAGTTAAGCCTCCAACTCTTGGTTTCAACCCAGGTCATGATCCTGTGTCATGGGACCAGGCCCCGAGTCACTATTCAGTTAAACAGTTGTCTGCACATGATTCTTACAGCTGCCTCTATCCCATCACATAGGCTTACCTTAACCTTTGTAGCCATTTCTCTGATTGCAGGTTGTTCCTCATTTTGCCATAATGATCCTAAGATGTTCACTCAGTGTGCATATCTATAAGCCTGTCTTCCATGATTTGGTAGTAGTGGAATTCTGTGTGCATGGACATATGCACCTAAAACAGTTCTGAAAGATGTGGCAAATCGTCGTTAAGAAAAATCATACAGGCAACACGGGGTATTGTAATCTTCCATCTATCAAATTGGCAAGGCTTTTTTAAAACTTATACCTCACTTTCTAAACTTTTAACTCTTCTTTTAGTGATCAAGCAGTGAACTTTCTTACTCTTTTATTGTCAATTTTAATTTATTCTTTTGTGAGTTTACCACTTATTCTCTTTGCCTCATTTTCTCCTATGTGATTCATTTTCATATTGACTTACAGAAACTTATTACATTAAGGATATTAGTCCTCTGCTGCCCAGATTGCAAATACATGTCTCAGTTTGTCTTAGTTTTATTCAGTTTCATCATAAGATAAAATGCAATTCAATTTATCTTAGGATGTTTTTGCTTCAAAATGTGATTCAGCTGATCTTTTTCTTTGCACCTCCTTCCTTTACTGTTTTTTTTTTTTTTTTTAAGCTTCCATCTGTCTCCTCGGCAATATGACATAAACATTCATGTTGAATACAGATTTTATCCTGCTGTTTGAAATTGAACTTGCCACAGCATGAACTAAAGAACTGAGATGTCAGAGTGGGTGGTTTAGTGATGGAAGAAAGTGAATGGAAATCCTATCAGCTGATTGCCCAGGAAAATGAAACTAAGTAACCCATCCATCCTGAAACTGACATGTAGACTGACCCAGTTAAATTGTTTTCTTTTATAACACAAATATGAGAGAAAGAAATGTCTGTATGTTTATTTCTTGGTCTGGTATTTCAAACTCCTCAGGAAGATCTCACCATTTCTTACCTAAGTGATGGAATTCGTAGGTGTTTTCTTTAAATATCAGAGAGTGTTGCTTAATTTTCTTCATAATTATTAAAAGCTAACATGTTATGACTTTAAACATTTTTTAGCATAGAACTGCACCCAGTATACATGTTAGTTAAGATGTCATCTTTATTCAAGATGTCATCTTTATTCTGCCATGGAGCTCAGAAGCAGGACGTGCCATCCTTATACCTGACACCTGGGCCAGATGCCTCTATGCTCCTCAATTTATTCCCTGTGGAAAGGAATAGAAATCTTGTAGGTCAACAAGTTTTGGGTAGATTCCAGTTTGTGGAACTTTTATAGATGACCTCATTTATTTACACACATGGGGAAGAATACCCAAAAGGCAGGAAGGAGCCATACAAAATACACATGAGCGATCCACCATACTGTTGAGAAATAAGACAGAACGCCAGTGCAATGTTACATTTCCCTGGCCTGTCTTTGTTTCCTTCCTTTGATCTATTCCAGACACCCCCATTGATCAAATCCAACCAGAAGCCAGAGGGCAAGAGAGCTTGGGCAGTGTGGCTTATAGAGGTTATAGATCCAGGATCCCAGCGCAAGGTAGAGAAAAGTGGAGAACGGATCCCACGACAAGCAGGGGCACAGAAAATAGCTAGGATAAATAATAGAAGAAAATCAAAAAGCCTTCAAAAGTCCACCAGCCAGGGGGTGCCTTGGCAGCTCATTCAGTTAACTGTGCCTTCGGCTCAGGTCCTGATCTTAGGTTCCTGGGATTGAGCCCCATGTTGAGCTCCCTGCTTAGCTGGGAGCCTGGTTCTTCCTGCTTATTCTCTCTCTCTTCCTCTCTCTTTCTCTCTTCTTTCAAATAAATAAATAAATAAATAAATAAAATATTTTTAAAAAATCCATCATCCAGAGGTAATCTCGATTAACAGTTTGCTAAGTTTGCAATGACTTTGTAATATGCATTATTTTTATATAGCTGAGATCTACTACATAGTTGCTTTTTAAAGCGTTGTTAACCAGGGAACAATTCGAAGTCCACATCAAAAACTATTTAGAGAGGGGCGCCTGGGTGATTCAGTGGGTTAAAGCCTTTGCCTTCAGCTCAGGTCTTGATCCCAGGACCCTGCATCGGGCTCCCTCCTCAGCAAGGACCCTGGCTTCCCCAACCCCCTCTTTCTGCCTGCCTCTCTGCCTACTTGTGATCTCTGTTTGTCGAATAAATAAATAAAATCTTTAAAAACAACTATTTGGAGAGTGTCTTCAATAAGTGGTGCTGGGCAAATTGAATAACTACATATAGAAGAATGAAACTGGACCATTCCCTTCCACCATGTACAAAGATTAAACTCAAAATGGATGAAAGACCTCAATATGAGAAAAGAATCCATCAAAATACATAGGCAGTAACTTCTTTGACATCGGCCACAGCAACTTCTTTCAAGGCACGTCTCCAAAGGCAAGGGAAACAAAAGCAAAAATGAACTTTTGGGACTTCATCAAGATGCAGAGCTTCTGCACAGCAAAGGAAACAGTCAACAAAACTAAGAGGCAATCCACAGAATATTTGCAAATGACACTACAGATGAAGGGCTGGTATCCAAGATTTATAAAGAACTTCTCAAACTTAACACCCAAAACCAAATAATCAAGTCAAAAAATGGGCAGAAGACATGAACAGACATTTCTCCAAAACAGACATACAAATGGCTAATAGACACTTGAAAAAATGCTCAACATCACTAGCCATCAGGGAAATACAAATCAAAACCACAATGAGATACCACCTTACACTGTTAGAATGGCAAAAATTAACAAAACAGGAAATAGCAAATATTGGCGAGGATGTGGAGAAAGGGGAACCCTCTTACACTGTTGGTGGGAATGCAAGCTGGTACAGCCACTTTGGAAAACAGTATGGAGATTTCTCAAGATGTTAAAGATAGATCTACCCTACGACCCAGCTATTGCACTACTAGTGCAAATTACTAGTATCTCAAAGATACAGACATAGTGAAAAGAAGGGGCACATGCACCCCAATGTTCATAGCAGCAATGTCCACAGTAGCCAAACTGTGGAAAGAACAGAGATGCCCTTCAACAAACAAGTGGATAAAGAAGATGTGGTCCATATATACAATGGAATATTACTCAGAAAGGAAGATACCCACTATTTGCATCAACATGGGTGGGACTGGGGATGCCTGGGTGGCTCAGTGGGTTAAGCGGCTGCCTTCAGCTTGGGTCATGATCCCAGCGTCCTGGGATCGAGTCCCACATCGGGCTCTCTGCTCGGCAGGGAGCCTGCTTCTCCCCTCCTCTCTGCCTGCCTCTCTGCCTGCTTGTGTGATCTCTGTCTATCAAATAAATAAATAAAATCTTTTTTTTTTTTAATAAAAAAAACATGGGTGGGACTGGAGGAGATTGTGCTGAGTGAAATAAGTCGGGCACAGAAAGTCAATTATCATATGGTTTCACTTATTGTGGAACATAAGGAATAGCATGGAGGACATTAAGAGAAGGAAGGGAAAAATGAAGGGGGGAGGATCAGAGAGGGAGATGAACCATGAGAAACTGTGGACTCTGGGAAACAAACTGAGGGTTTCAGAGGGAAGGGGGAAGGGTTGGCCCAGTGATGGTTATTAAGGAGGGCACGTGTTGTGATGAGCACTGGGTGTTAATATGCAAACAATGAATCATGGAACACTACATCGAAAACTAATGATATACTGTATGGTGACTAGCACAACATAATTTTAAAAAACCTATTTAGGGAAGGGTTTGATGACAGATAATCATTGCATTTGAATGTTTTTTTAAAACTCTACTGGTACATACATACACACAGACATATGTACACATACAAAATGACCCAACTCATTCAATGGGAGTATTTTTTTCCCAGGCTGAGTTTTTCAAATGCAGGAAACTATTACTCAGGATTCTTGAACTGCAAATGCTCTCTTTTCTTATACTGTGCAACTATTCTTTTGTGAGAAAAGATAAGATTTTTTTGTTCATTAATTTTCAAATCACAGTATCCTGAGTATGTGATCAGGGATGACAAATGAGTGACACATTCACCGCCATGTTCCATTCTGTTTCCCTAAGACAGACATCTCTCATTGATCCCTCCTTCTTTCCCATGGAGTGCCCATGTGGCTCAGGATGGTACTCAACACAGCAATGCTTAGTACTACAGTAAGTCTCATCAACTGGGGACTATTGATGTCCTTTAAGTTTAGCCATCATTAAGACTGGAAGTATACTGCCTGATAGTTTCTATGGCCATCAACCATAGCAGAAGATTCCTCCTAAATTTAAAGTGTGCCATATGGCACCAAAAAATTCATTTCTTGGTCTCAGCAGAACTGCGGGGGCAGAAAAACACTAGAAGAAATATGAAGACGTGAGGTTAAAGTTGCAGAATTCTCCAGTAGAGCAACGCAACTAATTTTTAGGTTGGGATCTCCATAAAAGAAGAAGTGCATATCCAGAATTCCCTCTCCCCACATTCTTGGAGTTTATAATCTCAGTCATTAGTGGAAGTCTATTTTGCATGCTTACATTTCTAAGAATGTCTGTATATTGCCTTACTCTGAAGGCTGCACAATTACTGGGTCCCAACTCTTTCTTTCAAAGCCCCCTGAAAACTGTTCCACATAGAGGGGTGAAGAGAGTCTGAAACCAACCAATTTTTATATTCCTTATAAGAAGGTGTGTTTTACTTCCTTGTTGCTTATAACATAAAAGTAAATTATTCTTAAAATTCAAATATTTTGCTGGAATGCATTTTAAGTGAAGCCCCTCTGGGGGGAGGGGGTCCCGAAGGCCATCTGTCACTAGGTTTGAACATTCACCAAAATGACTCAAAAAACTCTGCATGTAGTGTCCTCATGTTTACGATTTATTACAGCAGAGTCATGGGAGTATGCCACTAGCTTATAAGGGAAAAAGCACAAGGGAGTCTGGCAGAATAGAGGTGCAGGCTTCTTTTTGCTCTCTCCCTCGTGTGAAGGGTCACACAGAGCTCACTCCTCCCCTGACAAGGAAAACAGAACAACATATGTGTGAGGTGTCTGCCCAGGGAAGCCTGTTAGAGACTCCGTTCTCAAGATTTTTATATCTGATCATATAGGCACACCACTTAGTGTGGACCAAAATTCCAGACTGCAAGAAGGAGAGCAGGTGTTCAGCATAAACCACAGTATTTGTGAAAAACAGTTTAGACACTGTGAGCCACTCCTACCAGGTAGGCAAAGTTTTCTATCAGTGTCGGGAACTACTGACCAGCCAAGTTCCCAGACGCTAGCCAGCAAGGCTCCCTAAGAGTAGCAGTTTCAGGTCTGCTTTATGAACTCTGTTCTGCACAGCCCTCTTTATTTTTCTTTCGAGTGTGATGAGCCCCTTCAAGTTGCATACAAAATAAAGTTTTCTTTCATTATATCTTTCATTATTGCTTTTGTTGGGGTTCTGTGAGTTTCTTCCTTAGGATGTTCTAGAGTTCTTTTTTTTTTTTTTAGATAGATTTATCTATTTATTTTAGAGCGGGGGAGAGAGTGTGTGTGCAAGCTGGAGGCAGGGTAGAGGCAGAGGGAGAGGTCTCAAGCAGACTGTGCTGAGCTTGGATCCCAATTCGGGGCTCAGTCCCATGACTCTGAGGTCATGACCTGAGCCAAAAATTAGGAGTCAGATGCTTAACAAACTGAGCCACTCAGGTGCCCCATTGGTCGTTCTATAATTCTTGGATTGGTAAGATAGTGAAGGGGACACAAGCTCTTCTCTTCTTCCTTGTCGTTTCCATCCATTTGCCCTTCTCCTCTGCCTTCTCTCTGAGTTTCATGCTTGTCCTCCCTGTTACTCATTCACTTTGGTGTGGTGTCTGCCTGCTTCTTGTGCCCTGAATGAGGGCTGATTGGTTGACTTTTTTCTGGTATTACATTAGAAACATTTAAACTGCAAACCTGAGTGCTTTTTTTCAGATGTTATTTTCTTCTTCTTGTGTCTCCCCTTCTGCTCCTCCTCCACAGAGACAGGTCTATCTAGATCCATTATTTCCTTGAGAGAAGGTCTTGGTGGCTTATGCCCATTGTTGGCATCTATCATCATGGGGTGTCAGTCAAGTTGAGTCATAGACTGTGGTTCCTAGTGACCAGCAGGTTTGCACTGATTAAACATTCGTTAACTGAAATCCTCCTTCTCCTACCCCACTGGAGAGCTCTCTGACACCAGGAAGAAATGGGGATCATGGAAAGAACAGTGCGCTGGCATGCCTACCTCCAAGCTGGGCTGTCTGTAGCTGTGACTCTCATGCCACGTCTGTGAAGACTCCCCTCCTGGCTACTGTGGAGCCTCATTCTTCTCCATCCACATTTCCGAGATCATGAGGAAGGGGTTGCCTGTAAATGCAAGAACACTCTGGAACATGTCCCAGAGTTTTGGATAGGTCAGCCCCATGGTTCTGGGAGTTTTTATTTATTGGATGGAGAGCACAAGCTGGGGGAGGGGCAGAGGAAGAAGCAGGCTCACTGCTGAGCAGGGAGCCGGATGTGGGGATCCATCCCAGAACTCTGAGCTTATGACCTGAGCCGAAGGCAGATGCTTAAGGACCCAGCCAGCCAGGCATTCCTGAAATGGCATTTTTAATCCAGTTTGTTGCCTGGCATTTGGTTGAATATTGATCCTAATTCACAGAATAATGTTTTTACTGTTTCCAGTGTCATCTTAGGTATTTTCATGAGTTTGGAAGGGCTCATGAGGGAGCTATTAACCAAGCATCATTTAAAAACTCAAGGTCGGGGTACCTGGGTGGCTCAGTGGGTTAAAGCCTCTGCCTTCGGCTCAGGTCATGATCCCAGAGTCCTGGGATCCAGCCCTGCATGGGGCTCTCTGCTCAGCAGGGAGCCAGCTTCCCCCACCCCCGCCACCTGCCTCTCTGCCTACTTGTGATCTCTGTCTGTCAAATAAATAAATAAAATCTTTAAAAATAAATAAAAAATAAAAACTCGAGGTCTAAGGAACCTTCTAGTTAAGGGGCTATCCAGGTCACAAAGAATAAAGCACTGTAAGCAGTCAATGGAGATTAGAGTCTCATTAAGGAGCTAGAACAGATACACGTGGAAAATAAGCCATAACCCCAGATGTTTTGATGGGTGCACTGGGAGCACAGGGGGCCAGGACTTCAGCACTCTGGCTTCCGGGTCCTGCCTCCAGCATGGGCTTGCTATGTGACTTCAGACAAGGCAGGGCACCCTTCTGGACCTCTCTTGACTTGTTTACAGATGAGGGGATTGGTCTAGAGAATTTCCAATATGCCTCCACCTTTAAAGTTCATCGTCTTTTTCAGCTGCTGTGATTCAGTAGGAGTTCTGTGGAAAGGAAGGATGGGCTATCCTTGGGCTGGTGGATCACCTCTAAGGACCAAAGAAGCAGAAAGTACAGATCCCTTCCAGAGTCCAGCCTCCATGCTGGGAGTGCCCTACGTCCTGCCAGAAGGGTTCAGCTCTAGCCTCTCTTGCCTGTCTCTTCATCATATACAAAATGGCCTTTGTAAATGATATGAGTGTGCAGTTTACAAAGGTCTTGTCTATTTGAATCATCTGCCTGTGTGCATGTGTCTGTTCGGTGTAGCAGAAAATGGATGTCAGGCCACTTCTGAAAAGTAAGGAGTCTGTTCTCTCTTTTATAACTGGTTCATAATTTAGCCACAAAGAGTTGGGCGTTGCTTCATTCTGACAATGAGCCATGACCCTTTTGTCAGGCCGTGTTTAGACAAGGGATATCAGGCACAAGTGACTAACCTCTGATACATCAGGGTGTGCAAAGACCTTAGGACCCATCCTGGAGCCTCCTCTGCTCCAGGTAGATTTCCTTCCTGTAATCAGAATTCCATATTCTCTATGAGTGTCTGACAGGCAGAGGTGAGTCAGTACCCATGAGAAAGAGCAGGGAGTGGGGAGGGGCTGCTATCTGAGGAGGCTGGTCTTAGGGGTAACATTCCCCCTACCGCCACCTTGGGGCAGTGGTATGAAGACCTGGGGCCTCAGGGACTGTTCTTCCCACAGGGACACTGCTGGCTGGCTGGCTTCCTGAGCGAGAGGCCTGGCTTCCGTCCACCCTCTCTACTGTGAGAGCTCCCTAGCCCCAGACAGGATAGGAGGGGCGGTTAGCTAATTTAGCAGATTATAAGACACCTCCAAAACCAGATATTCAGGTTAATGTGAAATTCACTTCTAGGGCATAAATCATCTAATTGGCTGTTGACACAAAAAACAGAATAGATAATCAGAAGCTCTCCCTAGTATTTGGTGTACTTCTTTGAGGACTAATAGCTCACATTGGTGCCTCTCACTCATACCCATATCTGAAGGAGAAACAAAAGTGGGGAGAATTGTTTTTACAATTCATAGCTGTGAGGTGTTGCAAGAGAGGGAAATGAACACATCCCAAAGGCTCCTTCTCTGTGGTTTTCCCTGACTTTGCTGCCTGAAGGGCTTGGGCCCAGTGGAAAGATCGTGGCCGTCTCTTTGGTTCCCCAGCTGGATCACAGCATCTTTCATACTGTCTCATGTTTGTCCATGGGTCTATCTCTCCATCAGTCTGTGCTCCTGCAGGTTGAGAATTCTGTCCACTTCTCACCTCAGATGGAACCCATGCAGACTGCGTGCTCAGCATTGAGTGGCGAAGCTGAATAAATAAGTCAGTTCCAGACTTCGCAAAAGAACTGAGAGGACAACATTCCCCGGAAGACAAGCTGTGTCTGTCCATCCAGACAGCCTGTGTGCATTCAGTTTCTGTAACTGATGCATATTTACTGAGCATTTACTATGTGCCAGATAGATCCCGAGGATACAGCTGTGAACAAGACAAATAAGATTCCTGCCCACAAGGGGTTTAACTATAATGAGGAGACATAATAAACAACCAAAAACCCCAAATAGCAGCAGTGTTAAAGGAAAGAAAATAGGATGACAGGGAGTGCCAGGGGTCCTTTAAAGTGAGATCTGAGGATAAAACGAAGAGAGAAGAAAGAGTATTCCAGATGGAGGACACAGCTAGTGCAAAGGCCCTGAGGCAGAACTCAGCTTGGCATGTTAAAGTAGTCCAGATGGCTGAAGAGCACAGCATGGAAGTGAGGAGTGGGTGGGGTGGGATTAAAGAAGCGATTAAAGAAGCAGGTGGGCTGGGGCCAGATGGCACAGATCAGTCTAAATGCATTGTGAAGCCACTAGGTGCTTTGTGCTGGGTGGAGGAGGGTGACACAACTCTGTTTGTGGAGGCATTTTGAGAAGACGTCGTGATAAAACCAGGATCTCATCCTTCTGTGGGGATGACCCTTCATGCTCTTGTGCTGGGTTTAAGGAAGGGAGATGACTTTTGCTGTACTTTTGCTCCAACCTTGCTTACTCGGGCCCTCTGGTGCATGTCGGGACCTGTAGAGGAGAGGGACTGGCTCCCATGAGGATGGAAACCACAACTTCAGGCTTGAAGGCACTGAACAACTCCACACTGGCCAGGCCTCTTAGTGACAGAGCTTAGTGTAAGTGACAGAGACCCCATGGAAACTAGCTGAAGTCAGAAAGGGAATAATCTGATAAGGACAGTGGTTGAACTCACCCGAGGGGCTCAGTGTCAGCAGGACTGTCTGTTGCTTGGCTTCCCTTGCTCTGTTTCTTTGTATTGACTTAATTTTCCCTTAAGCTAGCAGAGCTTCCCCCCAAATGCTCTTTGTCCAAAGTGGAGTCTCTGTCCTGGGCCCCATGCCTCAGGGGGGGCATGCTTTGGAGTAACTTCCTTGAAATTACCAGAGCTGGAGGGATCAATCCCATCTGTATGAGCTCTCGCCCTCTTCTCTTCCCTTTAGGGACTCTGAGCCTCTTCCACCTACATGGATTCTACCAGATGCTCTGAGGAACTTGAGGACTCACATCCATGGGGTTATCCTGGGGCCCTATGGACGGGCACCAGTTCCACGATGCTGGCCTGGTGAGTAGGAGCTCACTTTCCCAGAGCAGCATGGTGTTTCTTTCATGAGATCTCACAAGATGGCCCCAGAATGGCACTGACCTGCTGATTTGGGATGACTTTTATTCCCATGTGACATAGGATGAGTTCAGAGCCCTGGGCTACCCTGACTCTTGGGCTCCAGCCACACGTGAAGGCTTGAGCACCAGTCTCTCCTGTTCACCTCCTGGCCGAGATGCATCTATAGTGTATAATGCCCAAGGGCAGCACGCTGGGAGCAAGCATCCTTTACCCTGTCCCTGTCCCCTGCTACTGCACAAACCACACCCACAGGTCAGGAGCTCTCCCACATGACCATGCCTATCACCCCAAAGGGTTCTGCGACCACTACCCCACAACCCCAGGATGCTATCACAACTGACTTGGTGGCCTCCTGCGTTGGTTGTGATCCATGCTAGACGAGGGATAGGTCTTCTTTTTGCAGATCAAGATAATAATGCAGCTCTGGTTTCTGCCCTCAACCACCTGCATCTTTCTACCCCACATTTTCCTTTAGCTTTCTTCCATTTACGACTGGATATGAAACCTTGATAGGGGGTGCCTGGGGGGCTTAGTCATTAAGTGTCTGCCTTTGGCTCAGGTCATGATCCCAGGGTCCTGAGATAGAGCCCCTCATCAGGCTCCTTGCTCGGCGGGGAACCTGCTTCTCCCTTTCCCACTCTCCTTGCTTGTGTTCCTTCTCTGGCTATGTCTTTCTCTGTCAGATAAATAAAATCTTAAAAAGAAATAAAGAAAGAAAGACCTTGATAAAGCCAGGACCGATGGTCCAGTCTCAAGAAACAGATTATTGGGACGCCTGGGTGGCTTAGTTGGTTGAGCAGCTGCCGTCGGCTCAGGTCATGATCCCAGCGTCCTAGGATCGAGTCCCACATCGGGCTCCTTGCTCAGCAGTGAGCCTGCTTCTCCTTCTGCCTGCCACTCTGTCTGCCTGTGCTTGTTCCTGCGCTCTCTCTCTATCTGACAAATAAATAAATAAAACTTAAAAAAAAAAAGAAACAGATTATCTATCCAAATGAATCTCAAAGTTGCTCAAGTTTTTTTCATTTATACTCTGAAAATTCTGAAGGAGATCTGAGTACATGCTTCACGGAAACTCTGTTCATTTACACCCGACAGTTCACAGCTGCTCCCGCATGAATTGCTTCAAAATTCTTACCCTTGCCATAGTGCCTGACCCCCCCACAGCCCGTGTGGCCTTTCGTCTTTACTTCTACTCCGCCTCTTCATTTTTCGTTACCTAGATCTGTGCTGTCCAGTGTGGTGGGCCGTGTCCACATGTGGTTGTTATGCATGCAGAGTATGGCTGGTCTGAATGGAGATGGGCACTAGATATAAAATACACACGGGATTTCGAAAACTGGATATG
The DNA here is from genome assembly GCA_003697995.1 of Taxidea taxus jeffersonii. NCBI lineage: Eukaryota > Metazoa > Chordata > Mammalia > Carnivora > Mustelidae > Taxidea > Taxidea taxus. The sequence continues at coordinate 12,687 of RCUC01157074.1, read as the reverse complement.
AAATTTAAAAAGGAAATTTAGGGGCACCCAGGTGGCTCAGTTGGTTCTTGGTCTCAGCTCAGGTCTTGATCTTGAGGTTGTGAGTTCAAACCCCATGGTGGGCATGGAACCTATTTTAAAAAAGGGGGGGATCAAAAACGTCCAAATAATTTTTTATATTCAATACATGTTGAGATGATAATATTTTAAATATATCAGGTTAAATAAAATGTGCACTTTTATTTGTTAATTTATTAACATTACTTATTTCTTTTTGCTCTTTTAATATGACTATTATGAAATTTAAAAGGGTGTATGTAACTCATGTTATATTTCTGGAGCCCCGTGCTGAGTCAGATCAACCGAGACTTCGCAGTTTTCTCCTTTTCCTCCTGCTGCTTCCTCATTCCTTCCTGGTTCTTTCTTCCTCGCCCTGATATCTTGATTTGAAAACACAAAATTTCCAGCAAGTGGTCTGGCAGAAACGAAGCTCTCCTCATATGGGGGTATCGCAGGGCAAAAGCTCTAGTAGAAATACATCATTCATTTCTGTCTCCTCCCACATACATTAAATCGTGTTTGCATTACAATAGACGTTTCAGGAAATCACTGACTTCACTGTCTATTGAAATTGCCATCATAAAATGTACCACACAGAAAACAATACTGAGTATAGGAAAGACAGGATTTTTTTTCTTTCCTGAAACCCAAGTCCATATTTCACCCTAGAGTTTAAATTATTTTGTTCATGACAGAACTCCTTGCTAATGTCTGCTCTTTCCGTCCCTACCAGGATTCCCTACTTCTTGGTAACATTCTCATATAAGACAGTTAGCTCTTTTTATTTAAAATTGGCAGGCAACACTTTCCTATTTTGTTTTCTTCACTTGGATGAATGTCTCATCCCAAGTGCATCATCACCAATAAATTAAGAGCCATTTCAGTCTTCACTCCTGGAGTCTGTCCGGAACCATGAAAGCCGTGCCGCCCTGACTCATGCCTCACATAAAATAGGTCTGAGTGTTTGGGAAAATCAAGCCAAAAGTATTGCTTGATCGAACCTTATAATAAAAGATAGAAAGTAGTTATGAACATAATAAGAGGATTTGTTCGAAGCTTTGAAATATTTTTTATTTGATAATCTTTTAAATCCTTTTTTTTTTTTTTAATTGAAGAGCAGTGTTCAACGACAGCTAACGGGAAATGTCTCCAACGTCTAAGTGTTCACATATGTGAGAACATTGAATGTGGGCTGAATACATGCACTTGAAACAAGTCATGGTTGAAGAACAAGAGAGGATCTTTTACTTAATGATTATTCTTCTTAGGTGAATAAGGGAATCATTTACTCTGTGTGGTTGCAGCCCAAGATTTAAAAGCTAACTATTTATTGTTATCAGCTTTTGGTTTTGTAACTCAGAAACGAACTTGGAAGATGGTTTCCTGGAGTCTCCAAGGACCTGGGAGGGAGTGGGGAGGCGGGGACGGGCAGGAATCCCGCCATATGCTTGTCTTTGCCCGTGAAGAGCACCCACATATAACTTTAGGATTTATTAGTTAGTATTCACTGTAGTTTTGTCTATTTAATATTTCAGACAACTGCTTGTTCATGTTCACTGAGGAAGAGGAAGTAGCGTGTTGCGTAATTAAACGGAATCTGGAGAATTAACGCTGATATTTGGTAAGCCATTTCCTCTTCTTACTACAAGTGTCTAATTCATGCTTTCCCCAGTAAGTAGCAAAATTGCAGTTCTCTTCAGAAATTCTGAAGTCGAAATAGAAGTCTCTGAGGGCCTGGTTGACCTTGAGGTGGCGTTTTTCTCAGAGTTTTTGGAAGCGAGGGGCTGTTGAGAATTTTGACATTTGTGCTATTACCTGTGATGAGATGAAGGTACAGGCAGGTGCAAACAAAAGCTTTTCAGTGTTTGGCTCAGAGGGCTCAAGGGTTTCACACCCTGGGCTGCAGGTCCCGTGTGAGAGTGAGGCCTTGTGAGAGTGAGGCATTGCAGTGGGGCAGAAGTCGTACAATGTGCTGGAAACATTCGTGGAGATAACAGACACTTAAGCGAAAGTTGGAGAAGGATGGGCAGCTTCTCCTGACTCAGGATGAGGCAGGCTGCACTCCTCAAAGGCCCCTTCCTCTGCCCCTTTCCCCTCTGCAGTCTTTTCCTCAGCCAGATGTGATCCAAGGGTGTGTGTCCCCAAAGATCTCAGGACACCTCCCAGCAGCTTCTGCAACCTGGTCCAAGCCTAACACTGGAGCAAATCCTTTACATATGTAAGGTAAATTTGCCTTGCTCTCATCTGGGGCCCTGTGGGGTGCTGCCTTCACATCGCATGCCCAGGTGAGACATGGAGAGATGGACTCATTTATATCTCTGTTAAATATTCTCCCTCTTAAGTAGTGTGTACTAAGGAAGGAACACCCCAAATTTCTCTTAAGACCTATGGTTTGGTGCTAAGAAGATAAGAAGGCAGACATTTCTGGCTCTTTAGTAAATTCTGCCATGTGCCTACAACCTTGTCAGTACAAATACTGATCTCAGAGGAAAAATGAACTTCGAATGTGACCCACACTGATGCTTATCAGAACCCGGTTAAAAAAAGAGGCTTGCAGAGCCCTAGAGAAAGTAGGTACCAAATCATGAACTTGAAAAGATACCTACACCCCCGTTTCATTACAGCACTATTTATAATAGCCCAGATATGGAAGCAGCCTGATGTGCCTTTGATGGATGAGTGGATAAAGGAAAAGGGGAGGTAAACACACACACACACACACACACACACACACACACACCATGGAATATTAGAAAAAGGGATCAGAAAAAAAGAAGGAATTCCTGTCATTTGCCAGAACATGGATGGACCTTGAAGGCGTTATGCAAAGTGAAGTAAGTCAGACAGAGAAAGACAAATACTGTATGATAAATTTATATGTAGAATCCTACAAAGAACAGATTGGTGGTTGCCAGACTTGGGGGTGGGGTGGAGGATATAGGTTAGAGGACAAAATGGGTGAAGGGGGTAGAAGGTTACAAATCTCCCCTTATAAAGTCCTGAGGGTGTGACATACAATATTGTGACTATAGTTAATAATACTGGGTTGCAGATTGGAAGGTTGCTAAGAGAGTAGATCTTAAAAGTTCCCATGAGAAGAGAAAAATAAGTGTAACTATGTATGGAGATGGATGTTGACCAGACTTACTAGGGTAATCATTTTGGGAGATGTATCAAATCATTATGTTGTACAAATAAAACTAATGCAAGGTTACATGTCAATTATACCTCCATTAAAAAGGAAAAAGGTGGGTGGGTGCATGGCAAGGGCAGAAGGTGAAAGTGAAGAAGGCCTCCCCACACTAAAGGAGCAGCCTCTGGGGCCCCAGTTCCCTGGGGAGGAAGACACAGGTCAGCCCCACTTAAAGGCACATGGAGGCGGTGATGGTAGGGGGAGCCCTCCTCCCTGCATCCTGTTTCTAGACATTAAATATCTGGTTCATTGCCTGAGCAAATCACTGAATGATTTTCATAGCATGAAGGGAAAACAGAGGAGGAGTACAAGCCTAAATGCTAATGCAGTCTCTGCATTAAAAAAACATTTATTATGGGTTTGAACTGAGGCCAGGCTCAGGCTGCCAGAGGGAGCTGGAAGGAGAGATTGGAGAATGCGTCCTTTGAAGTTGGTGGTCAGGTTTCTGCTGGTTGTGGTAGTGAACCTCGCTTATCCCACCAAAGAGTAAGGCTATTATTTAGAAGGGAGGGGGCCCACATTTGAAGTTCTGTATTAACATTACTACAAATGATAGAAAACTGTGGATTTCCAGACAGCTTTTATGTTGCAGAGACCAAAGCAACTTGCTTAATGTGGGTTTTGCCCACTCCCCTTAGAGGAGTAATTTTAAAAGAGCTTTAATTTAATGAAACAAATTGCCACGCCAAGAGTCCCTAGGGCGGGTGGAGACAGACTGCAGGACTGAAGGGCTCTCAGGCCCTGCCTGAATTTTCCAGGCTGTGGAGTTCTCCTGGGCCCGCCCTCTCCCTGAGGGCGCAGCTGTATGTGAGTAGCCCGGGATGCGGAGCCACAAGCCAGGATGAACAAGAGTAAGCGGGCCCCCTTTACCCTCACGGCAACTCCCAGCCTAAGGGGGTGAGGAAGAACGGGGAACGAGGACATCCAGTGTGAATCCAAAGCAGAAAATAGGAAGGGCCATGTGAAAGTCAGACCATGATGGAGAGATCACCACCAGGCAGAGGGGTCGGGTGGAGAAGGCATATTTATGATGCACTTCCAAAGAGGGGCAGGATTTGGACGAGAAATAAGTGGAAGACAGCTAGAAAAGGAGCACGTGGGAAACTTGGAAGCATGTTGGAAGCATGCTTGGGGAAGGAGGAGCATTTAGAGAGAAGACTGAGAAGAATTGTCAGGGTCAGGTGGGGAAGGGTCTGGCCTCCGGAGGGAAAGGGCCGGGGGGCCACTACAGTGGCCCAGGTGAGAGGAGCCCAGCCTGGCCATGCCATGTGGACAGGACTATGACAGTGGCTCTCAGCAGTGGCTGCACTTGGGAATGGCCCTGGGAGCTTAACAACTGTGGCTGGGAGCGCAGAACCAGAGTTCTGGCTTAAATGGTCTGAGGTGTGGTGGGCAGCGTTAGGTTTTGTGCAAAGCTCCCCCATTCTAAGACGCTGCCAAGGTAAAGATCAGCTCATTTGCAGCAGATTCGGATTCAGTGGGGCTTGTTCTAGAAGTTTGAGGTGATGCTAGTAATTCTGGTCCGTAGACCACTCTCAGAGTAGCAAGAGGGTCTACAGGACTTAGCCATGCAGAGCACCTGTCTGCAGTTTAACCTGGGGAGGAAAAGCAGAGAACATTTGACCTCTTCCCTCTGGTACGCTCTGGGATGCTGGCCCTTGCTGAGAGAAGGCAGTCTCGTTCACTTGTGGTCACAGCCCTTCAGGGACAAGTGAAGACTTTAAAATGAAGCATAGAGGGATGCCAGGGTGGCTCAGTCAGTTAAGTGACCCTTGATTTCAGCTCATATCATGATCTTGGGGTCGTGAGATTAAGCCCAGTGTCCAGCTTGGCACTGACTGTGGGGCCTGCTTGGGATTCCCTCCTCCTCCCTTGTCCCTCCTTGCTCATACTCTCTAAAAAAAAAAAAAAAATATATATATATATATATATATATATATGTGTGTGTGTGTGTGTGTGTGTGTGTAATAAATAAAACAATAAATAAAACAAAGCACACATAACCTCAGGGCTAGAGGAAGACCTCCCAGGGGTTGTGGAGACAAGCACAGCTTTTACCAGATTCCGTTTGCTCAGCTTCCACAAGTATGCTCTCCCACAACAGATCTGCCTGGGATCACCTTCTCCATGCTGACCTGCCTAGCCCTTCCCCCTCTCCCTCCCTGTCTCTTCTCTCACACTTGGCAAAGGCAAGATTTCCCCCTCAGCGGGCTTGCAGTGGGTGGGGCATTGCAGCCAGATGCAAAACTCCCCAAGACACCTACTAAAGGGGACCTAGAAAACTCAGGCTCTCAAGATCAAAGCAATAAGTAGTGACAATATTGCACCTGGCTTCATGGGCAGAGACTTCTCTGTCTCTGCTAGAATCAGAACCCGTAAAGGAGATGGTTCTCAGGAGGGCCCACAGCAATGTGTTTATTCGAGTTAAAGAGATGAAATCAGGGGCGCCTGAGTAGTTCAGTCCATTAAGCATCTGACTTTAGAGCAGGTCATGGTCTCAGGGTCCTGGGATGGAACCCCATCTTGGGCTCCCTGCTCAATAGGGAGTCTGCTTCCCCCCCCCCCTCTGCTCCTTCTTCCCTGCTCATGCTCGCTCTCTTTCTCTCAAATAAATAAAATCTTTAAAGAAAATGAAACGATACTTTTCTGACCAAAATTAAGTCAGCTTTAGTTAATACTGACAACGAGGAATGACTCTGCAATTAGATCATGTAAAAAATTTAAATACTAGTAATAATAATAGCACAAACACTTGTTTGGCGGTATGGACCAATCCTTATTCTAAACACCTTACATGAATCAGCTTATTATAATTCTCCCAACAGCCCTATAATTCAGTACCACTATTATTCCCAACTTATAGAGAGCCCTGACTTAGATGAGGTTAAATAACTACCCCAGGTCACATGGCTATAAGGGGTAGAGTTGATAGGAAGCAGACATTTTCCATAAATTGCATGAACTAAATCTATATTTCCAAATTTGACAAAAATATAATGGGATGTCCATATTCAAAATACTCTGGCATCTTTGGCAGTTATTTAAATGTATGATTAAAATCTTTAAATATCACCTTTAAAGTTTGACTCAGTGGCCATGCAGCATTGGCCCCATCCCACCTTTGTGAGTTTCAGTCTCTCGTCTGCAAAAACGGAACAGCCATCTCTGCTCAGCAGGGTTGTTGAGAGAGCCCAAGAAGTGACCTGGCCTGAAGCCAGTTCTGGATGAATGGCAGATATTATTAACATGGTTGGCATCTGGAAAACCATCTTGGCAATGTGTCCATCATCGTGGAGGTAATAAAGAGTGTGCTGAGCTTTGAGAACAGGAAAGCTTACTAAACTTGACCACAGAGCTGAAGATTTCCCAGTCCAAAGCTTGATTTCTTGACTTTTTTGGCCCTCCCAGTTCATGGTATGCTTCTGGAAAACACAAAGAATTCTCTATATCTTTTGTATTTATCCCCAAATTTGCTCATTTCTTGCCTCCTAGAGCTCATCTCATGTATCCCTGGGTCTGGGCAGCACTGCATGGAACCCAGGCTAGCCAGGGCCAGGAAAGGGGCTAACAGAACCCTGTCTGCTGGCTCCTAAGATATGAGTCCCCAGGAATCCATGCTCTAAAATATCTTTTCATGCATTGTTCTCAAATCCGGATTAGGTAAGCAGCATTTCACCTGCAAGTGGCATACACACCCAGTAGCCCTGAGGCTGGGGCTTTGGGCCTGTAGAATGGGGGATATGTGTGGCTTGTCTCAACCTGCCTTTCCATTCCAAGACCTGAGAAGGGCACAGAGTCAGCAGCCAGATGGGAGAACAGGATTGTCCATTTATGCTCTCGCTCTGTGACTGAAAGTCAGATCCCATCACCAGCAGACAGACGCAGCCTCCTTTGTTGCTTCCCTAAAGTGACCCTGGCCACTCTCTCACCCTCATACTTTCTGGGACTTTCTGTTCCAGTCTGAAAAATTAACTCCTGCAAGTGAAACAAGAAACAAGCTCTGCTCTCTGCAAAGCCAAACCAAGTGAGGTCAGATGTCCTTTGAGGCATGAAAGCAAAGATTTTCTGCGACTTTTCAGAGCATTGCCAGTAGCGAGATTTTCTTGGAAATCCACAAGTAAAGAGCTATTTGTGTTCTAGAATGAATGAAGTTCATTCTTATGGTTGGCTCCAGAGTGATCAATGATACCATCACACAGGCAAACAGACTCCCTATCTGTGTGCTAGAGAAGGCCATGTTGATGTCTGACTAATTTATATGTTTCCAGTTTGAGAAATCAGTTTATTTTCCCTGTGATTGTGATGAGCAGGTTGGCTGGCAAATAAAAAATCGATAGAAGGAGACTTCCCTAAAAGTCAGAAAAAGACTGAAACAGAAGGCAAGATCCCTCACCTTGCTGGCCTGGCCTCCAGGCCTGGGGTCCCTGGCAGCCTGATTGCTCCATGGACAAAGGTCTGAGGTTGAGGGAGAAGTTCCTCCATGCATAGAGACTGGCCACTTGAACCATGCTGGAAACTGCCGCTTCTAGGAGCTCTTCTTTTTGCTCCCAAAAGTAGTTCTGACTGTCCTTTATGAGACCCCAAACGTGTGTGTTTTCCAGGATGTCTCTCCTGACAATTCTCCTTTGGCCTGGGTCACTCCTTTGGCTGGGTTTCAAGGGTGGGTGTGTGCCCCATCTCAGCCGGTGAGCTCCCAACTTCAGGGGGCTCCTGACTGTCCTCTCAGCGGCTCTGGAGGAAGCATTTCATCAATGGTAAACCCGGGGTCCCGTGCTACCGACCAAATGTATGCCATTTCTTTACTGCCGAAATGTGGGACCCCAAACCCAGGCCCTTCTCTCCCCATGGTCCAGGACTGCTCTTGTAAGTGTGCAGTCCTCCCCACCCCCCCCCCCCCCCCGACTTTTTCAGGAGACACCTTGCACCAGGGTGCTTGTGTTTAGCCTCAGGCAACCCCACTCAACAAGGGCCATGCTTCCAGCCAAGGGAGTTCCTGTGAAATGCAAACACAAACAGGCTATCCTGCCGGGACCAGTAGCCGCCTGCTGTTAGCTGGGGAGGAAGGACTTTCATTCCTTCTTGTCACAGAGCTGGCACGGCGCCAAGCCCCACATCTGGAAACAGTTATGAAGAAAGAAGAGGCATGAAAGCCTGGACTTCATGACCCTGCCATCTTCCTTTCTGCTGCTTTATTTATTAATTTGCTGATGTGGGTGATCCACTCAGGTCCCCAGCAGAGGCACCAAAGTTAAAAAGAGGCCACGACAGTCACAATATGCTCTGAAAACGGGCCAAGATCTTATTTATGGGGTCTTGGGAGGACTTTACATCTAAATAAACATGTTTTGAAGTTGCAGTGTGTTGGACTTTAATCAGCAAGCCAAGCCTTTCTAAGCTCTGCCTCGAGCTTCGTGCTCCTCCCTGACTTGGCCAGACCCAGCCACATCTGTGTCCAGGGCTCGCTAGGATTTGTGCTCATCGGATTTGGACACACAGATAGAGTCTGCTGTTTGCACATCACACAGATACACACTCACATTCATGCTTGTTGCCTCCCCCACGTGCCTCCTTTAAACTGTAAAGGCGGCTGAACTGTCTTTGCATGGCCCCAGCGTACTATGCCCTTAGTGGTTGATGGGACCTTGAAGACGAAATGTTCCCCGAGGCTTAGGGGCCCGTTCCAGAGTGCTGATCGGTTGTGAAGTTTGGAAAGTGTCAGCACAGAAGATGGGTTTTTTGAAAAGGACCAAATATCAAGCCTTAAGATATGTAAGAGGGGGATGGGTGCTTCTAAACAGAATAATCAAGATGGCCTTTTCCTTGGCCATTAAGAATGGATACATGAGAAAGCAATTCTTCTAGGCTCCTGTATGTCCCGGGAACTGTAGAGCTCTGACGAGAACCAGAAACCTAGACTAGCAATATGTATGTCACTGGTACTAACCCTGCCTCTGGTTTTTGGTTTGATGAGTTGCAGTCTACCTTTGCTGACTTGGCTTCCCTCCCAACCAAATGATGAATTGCCTCTTCTGGGAAGAATCCGAACCCCCCTCCCCCCACCCCCGCCATACTTCCTCACCATTGACTAGCCACCAACCCCCCCACACACATTGCCCGCACTCTGTGTGGTTGGGTACTTTTCTTTGGAGCTCCTGTCCATGGGTCCATGTATTAAGCTGTTATTTCATTGTATATGTGCCTAGCTCCCCCACCAGACTGAGTGCCTCACGGACAGAGAATGACTGAGTCATTTCTGGAACTGCCACACGCAGCTTGTACCTGAACTTGTAACCTGAGTTCTGTGAGTGGAGAATCAGTCCCAAACTATTTTCTGGAGCAACACCGTTGTCCATACACCAGCAGTAGCGTTTTTTGGTAAATGAGGTAGAACGACAGGACTTACTCAAACTGTGGTTCAACCGTGACTTCAGAAATGTGCTCATTAATCGAGACAAATCTTTTCTACAGACTCTGGGGTCATTTTAATTCTTCTGTTGTCCTAGGATTTTGTTGTATTAAATGTTAATTCAAGGGACTGTGCCATTAGTCTGAAGAATTCTCAGGCTCGGATAATTGGTTTGAGCACTAATTTAAAAAGGTATCAAAGGGAAGTTTGGGGTTTTTTGTTTTTGCTTTGTTTTGTTTTGTTTTGTTTTTGTTCTGTTTTGTTTTGTTTTTTTCAGTGAGCCTGGCTGAAGTGTTGTCACATGGCGAGTTGTGCCAAGAACCCAAAAAATTACCTCTCATTTCTTATTTTACTCACTTTTACCGTACTTTAAGAGAAACAATGACTGCTCAGTACAGTCCATCCCCAGTGTGAAATATATTAGGAAAGAAAATGATCCATCTTGCCAACCAAAGAGTCAGGCAGAGGTCATTGCCGAAGCACAGAAGGCTGCAAAGGGGGTCTGAGTAAGTAAAGTGCTTGCTGCAGTATGTTTAAGAATCCGCATGAGCTGAGACCCTAAGTTAGCACTGGGAACCTAGAGAATACCCAAGGGTAAATTGGGGTGTGGCTGGAGAATGTTCCATCTGGGTTGTTCCAGGCCACTGGGAGCCCAATGTCAGTGCTGCAGACAGGTCTAGACCCTGGGGAAAAGACGGGGATGTGCTTCACACAAATTCAAGAAAGCAGTTCCCCTCTTGCCCATGCCAGCAGAGTAGCATTTTTATTAGTTTAACTCCCTCCCTTCTGGAGACTTCCTCAGAGGAGGATCTTGCCACTGGGTGATTTGGAAGAGCCGAAAGTCACCACAGCAGAAGCCGGCTGAGAATCCCTCCACCTGTATCTAGGAAGCACTGGCTCATTTAGATTCCCCTAGCAGTAAATACAGATGGTCCTTTTTGTAGGCAGGGAGTGGCCTAACGGTAAGCTTGTGGAGGGTGGCTGAAGAATTCTAGTGGATCCACTCAAAGGAACACTGATGTCCCCATGAGAATAAAGAGTAGTGCAAGCCACTCAGGCTCTTGTGTCTCTGTCCCCGGGGCAGGAGGGGAGTGGTGGGGGGGTCACTAGTTTCCTCTCCCAAACAGCCTCATTCACCAGAAAGTCTGCCGGGGACCCACAGGGGTTTGCTCAACAAACGTCTGTGCAAGGGAGAGAAAAGAAGGTTCTAGGGCTCTCAAAAAGTGTGCAGCCACTCTGCCAGCCGAGGGGCAGCACACGGCGGTCTAGGCAGGGCTGGTGCCACGAACTGGGCTGCCTCTGTTCAAAGCTTACTAGCTCCATCGCTTCTCCTGCAAGTTCCTTCACCTCTCCCAGCCTTGCCTTCCTCATCGGTAAAACAAGAAAAATACCCAACCCACAGGCTTATTTTAAGGACAAAATGACTTCATGGGTGGAAAGTAATTAAAGCAGTACCTGCCCTCGGTAAGCTATGTCCATGGGCTCGTGTTCCGTGTGTGTGCATGCACGCATGGACACACTTTCCTCCTCGGACTGCCTCCCTGTCGCCAGGAAGCTCGTGGTCATTCCCAGCCACAGCCTTGTCTGGAGGAAACCCGGGCTCATCCCTGCTTTTGCTATCTTTTTAGAAGCAGCAATCCAAGCCCCTTTCCAGGGCTCCTCTAATCGCAGCGTTTAGGCCATCTGACCCCAGTGAAAGGTCAGGGGCCCCCAGGGTGGAAGACTGAGGAGGAGATGCTGGGGGAAGGCTGGGAGTGGCGGGGAAGCCAACAGCAGAGGGGGCGGCTGGGGCTGACAGGTGTGCAATGGGCTGCGTCCTCTGGGATGGGCCCTGAGCCCGACTGCTGCGTGAGGGGCGTGGAGGGTCCAGGGAAGTCAGGGTGTATATCACGGAGCACTCAAGTGGGGGGAAATTTTGCCCTTTCATACCAGGGTAAAGGTGCTGATCTAGAGAAGGGGCATGTTCCAACGTGTGCAAACCAGCAGGCAGAATGTTGTGTCTCTTATCGCTCAAGCTGTCTGGCTTGTAGAATCACCCTCTGTACCACGAATTCCAATGTCCAGAGTCATTTTTGGTGAGGCAGGGTGGTATCACGGTCAGAACATTTCTTGGGCACTTTTAACACGCTCTCAGAAAGGCTCAAAAAGTGTGCAGGTTAGAGCCATGTCCCTCCTGGGCTCTAACCTCTTCCCCTTTCTGTCTCTGACGTTTGCACAGCATGGGGCTGAGGAAGTGGAGGCTTTCTCTGCATTCACCAAGGGTGTAGGGGGTGGGGGCAGTCAGAGAATCAGGATGTGATGTTGGGAACACCCAGCCCCAGAGAAGCTGAGTCCTTCCTGTGGGGACTGAACACCCACCCCGTCTGGGGAAGACGGGGAGGGGAGCCAGGACCACTGTTCTTTAAGCCCTTGGGTCTCTGCCTGACCCAGAGGGCCACAGAAGGCAGGCAAGTGCTAGGTGTGGGGGGGAGTGGCCACGTGGAGCGGTGTCAGTCCCGGCCTTCCCCAGACCAGTCAGCTGCGATGGGAGGGAATTGCATCAGAAGGGACTCAGGCTGGACTTTCCAAAACACAGACAGCAGTCAATTAATGAATCTGTAAATGTTGACTGTGCTGAGTTATTCTGAAGTTCTAAAAGAAGTGCATGTGTAAACACTTGGGCTAACAACTGTCACGGCAGACCCAAGGGCTAATGGCCAGTCGGCATGGGAAAGGAGAGCCTCCCTCAAGTGGGAAGGCCAAGGAAGGAAGACCAGATGATTACACAACAGCTCAGAAAGGTTAAGGAACTGCTGGGGGCACACAGCTTCTCAGTAGCAATGCTGTTCTTAAATGCAGAGGAGTGTACAGGTACAGGAAAGTGGGGGCCAAGAGTAGCCCAGTGCTCTGCTTAGGGAAAGCAGAAGTGGGGCTGTGTGGGCTGCGTGTCCCACAGGAGCCAGGGCTCATGCCAGGACCGTGGGAAAGCAGGCGAAATCCATCAGAAGGAGGAATTCTATAGAGACCTGTAGAGGCCAGGCACAGTAGAAGAAGGGCAATGCATCAAAAG